>PVLC010002153.1:0-44755 GCA_004027655.1 Graphiurus murinus | reverse complement strand
GGCTTCAAAGACAGTTTTTAATATCAAAGGAGGCCTTGTGAAAATCTAGTTCCATTCATTCCAAGTAGTGAAAAACTTCAAAAATAAATGACATTTCTTTAGCAAAAAATTCCAGCATTTCTTATAATACAAATTTGGCTTTGAATATGTCATAATAATATTTAAATTTAATGTATACACCTTAAATTTTTTTCTAGGACCTTATTCCTAATCTCTTCTTTAAAGACCAAAAGGTATGAATACTTTTAAAGGAAAAATATTCAGAATGATGTGTTTTAGATTGAAATATTATATGACTAAATTTTTTCTTGATATTCTAAGTTAGAGGACATAAATTGTAAATTCAAGACTATTTTGCCTGCTTTTCGAACGCTGAAATTCTGTGCAGAGAATGAGACATAGAGGGCACTATTGTACTTACAATCTGAGGCAGAGACCTAGGAATGATGAAATTCAAATACTTAACTCAGGAAATTTAGTTTCTCTCACTTTGTTTGCCAAACAAAATAAAAGTATTTTTAATCATTTCCTATTAAAAATTCTGTTTTTCTCTTATATTATAAATTAATAAATTATTATAATATTAATATATTATGGTATTGTAATCAAATTGATATACTACTCACATAATTTCTTATAACAGTGAAATCATTAACAGAATTCCTTCTCTCTTATAGAAATCTCAAAATCTACTCTCAGACATTTTTAAGATTACATCCAGGAATGGTGGTATACCTATAATCCCAGTACTTGGGAGGCTGAGACAAGAGGACCACAGGTTTGCAGCCAGCCTCAGTAACTTATCAAGATTCTCAGCAGCTTAGTGAGCTTCTGTTTCAAAACAAAAAAAATAAAATAGAGCTGAGAGTGTAGCTCAGAAGTAGAACACCCCTGGGTTCAATCCCTAGTAACACACACACACACACACACACACACACACACTCAAGATTACAATGCATTGTTATTAACTCTAGTCCTCATATTTTACAGCTGATCTCTTCAATATATTCTTACTATCTAATTTAAATGTTATACTTTTTGACTAACATATTTCTGTCTCTCCCTACCCACCATCATCTCCTGGTTATCCCCATTCTACTCTCTGCAGTCATATCTCTAGTGGCCTCTCTTCCTTCCCCACGAGGCAGGTGATCCCTCACTCTGGTCTTTATCTGAGAGTGTCTTCCTTGGGTAAGACAAATATATAATACTTTGATAGTGCAAAGAGCACTATTAGAGCTGGGTTTGGTGGCACAGGTATAATCTCAGCACTTGGGAGATGGAGATAGGAGGATAGCAGTTTTGAGACCAGCCTCAGTAGCTTAGCAAAACCCTCAGCAGCCTTCTGAGACTGTTTCCAAATGAAAAACAAAAGGCATTGGGGTATATCTAATAGGTAGAATGACTCCCGGGCTCAATGAATCCATGGTACCACACACAAAAAAAGAGCAGCATTAAAATTATAACTATTCCAATTGGGGTTAGGTAAAACCTCAGAGTAGTTTTGATTTGCATCTCTAATGTTGATGAAAGTAATGTTGTTGAACAGTTTTCAAATATCTATTGGCCATTTGTATTCTTCTTTTCTGAAGTGTCTATATTGCTCATTTGCTCATTTTTGATTGGTTATTTGTTTTTTAGTGGTGAATTTCTTGAGACCTTTGTATATTCTAGATATTATCAAAGGACAGAAATATTTTCCCATTCTGTTGGCTCTCTTGGGGTTCTTGATAGTTTATTTTTCTGCACAGAAGCTCTTAAATTAATGAAATCCAATGTATTAATCTTTGTTTTAACTTCTTGTGTTTTGGAGGTCTTACTGAGGAAGTTTTTACCTGTGCCTATATATCAGAACGTTGGTCCTATGCCCTCTTCAATAGCTGCAAGGTCTCTGGTCTAATTTTCAGGTCTTTGATCCATCTTGAATTGACTCTTCTGGAGGGTGAGAAGTGGGATTTATTTCCATTTTTCTCCATATGAATAACCAGTTTTGTCAACACATTTTTTGGAAAAGGCTACCTTTTTTCCAGTGTAGGTTTTCGGCCCCTTTGTTAAAAATCAATTGGCTGTAAGTATGTGGATATGTTTCTGAATCTTCTACTCTGCTCCACTTATCTATGTGTCTGTTTTTGCACCAAAACCATCCTATTTTTATTACTATGTTTCTGTAGTATAGTTTGGAGTCAGTTATTGTGATATCTCCCATATAATTCTTATTGCTGAGAACCGTTTGGGATATTTTGAGTCTTTTGCTGTTCCACATGAGTTTTTAGGACTGATTTTTCTAGATCTATAAAGGATGATAACCATAGTATTTTAATAGGGATTACATTGAATCTGCAGATCACTTTTGGTAAGATGATCATTTTGATAATATTTGTTCTACCTATCTAAGAGCATGGGAGATCCTTCCATCTTCTAAGATCTTCTCCCATTTCTTTCATTAGTGTTTTAGAGTTTTCATTGTACAGGTATTTTGCCAATTAGTGCTACCACTTCGGAAATCAGTGTGGAAGGTCATCCAAAGAATGGAAACCAATCTATTATGTGACCCAGCTATACCACGCATGGGTATCTACCCAAAAGATTTGAAGTCAAATTTCCATGATAACGCATGCATATCTATGTTTGTAGCAGCACAATTCATAATTGTCAAACTATGGACCCAGCCTAAGTGTCCATTAACAGATGAATGGATTACAAAATTATGGGATATATATATATATATATATATATATATATATATATATATATATATATATACAATGGAATTCTACTCAGCCATAAAGAAGAGCAAATTTGTGTCATTTGCAGGGGAATGGATAGAATTGAAGAATATTATGCTACATGAGATTATTCAGTTAGAAACAGTGGAAGATTGGATGTTTCTCCTTATATGTGAAATCTAGGAAGAAATTGGGACATAAGAGGGATTCCAGAAAAAGGAGGAGAAACTCTAGTAGAGTGATGGGAGGGACCAATGGGGCAAGGCAGGAGAGGGAGAGCGATTCAATGAGGGAAACACTTCAATGAGCATAATGTATATACACAAATTTATCAATGCCAAACACAATGTCATGCACAGGGAGAATGCAGGAGTGGAGTGGGAGTTGAGGGAGGGCTCACCAAGTGCTATATGCATCTATATCTCTGTCACTCTGAACTTCATCATGATGCATGATTACAATGCAGTAATAAAAAAAAGAAAAGAAAAAAGAATATGACCAACATCAATCGGAATCATCACGGATAACTAAGATATATAGTCATCCCTTCTTAGTGTAAAACGATAAACCTTAATATAGACTTAGTCACCTCTACAAATGATCTCAGGATCCTTGGAAGAGGAAGGCTCAGGAATACAAAGAAATGAGTTCTAATCTTGCTTCAACTACTCTCAGTGTTATGGTTTGGATATGAAGTATTCCCCAAAGGTTTGTGTGTTGAAAGCTTCGTCGCCAGTGCAGCAGTGTTTGCAGGTGGAGCTTTTAGAAAGTAACTGGATCATGGGCGTGCTGAGTTTATCACTGGACTAGTCTATGGATAGATGCACAGTTTAAGTAGACCATTAGGAGGTGGTAGGAAACATAAGAGGTGTGCCCTCCATAGAAGAGAATGAGTCCTTCAGGGCACGACTATGGGAACCATGTCTTTCCCTCCTACCACCAAGCCCCTCTTGCTTCCCAGCCACTATGAGCTGAGCAGTTTTCCTCTGCCATACCCTTCTGCCAGGATCCACCTCACCTGAAGGCCAAAGCATTGGAGCCAGCCCACCATAGACCAGAGCCTCTGAAACCAGAGCTGAAGCGCAACCTTCCTTCCTTTACTTCTCTCCCAGAGCATGTACTATAGACAGTGATTTGTGCGCATGTGTTAACCCCTCACTAGACAGTGTACTCATGCAGGCTCTGTCTAGAAGCCCAGAACAAAAATCAGAAACATTTCCTTCACTTGGGCTGACATAAAACACCTTTCTAAAACCTTTGTTCATAAAACCCTGAACAAAGAGGAACAGAATGTCTACATCCTCTGCCATCAGCACTGTCAAACAGAATGGTGTCTGCCACATAGTAAATGGCCTAGAAATATTAGTCACTGTTGCAGTCAGCTTTCTCCCTGTTTTGACCCAGAATACTTGATGACCACAACTCAGAGGTAAGAAGATTTATTTGCTCACAGTTCTGGAGGTTTCAGAGGCTTTAGTCCATTTTACGGTCACAGCTGTAGGCTGCAGGGCATGGCTTCAGGAAGCAGAAAGAAAATAGAGGGCAAGAGGGTCAAATGTAGAGTCCCCCAAACCCCATCCCCACTAAGCTACCTTCTGCAGCCAAACCCTATCTGCCTAAGTTACCACCCAATAAAATCAAATTATTAATGCATCAATAGATTTATTCTCTGATGAGATTGGAGCCCATGACTCAATTATTTCACCTATGAATACTTTTGAATTGCCAATGCACGAGCATTTCCAGGGTATATTCTATATCCAAACCATAATAGTCATTGTTGTCATCTACATGACAGGATGTGAGAAAAAAAAAAAAAACTACTGAGACAAGGAGAGTTTATGCTAGAATTTGATGATATCCAATAATTATAACTTACAATTCAAGAATGTTTCATTGTAGACCTTTCATACATGTTGCTTCATTTAATCTTAATAAGACATTGGACTTAAGAAAAAGAAAAAGATGAAATATAAATGTGTTCAGTGCATTTTTTCTGAGTGGAATATGTAGCCTTCTTTTGTCTTAACTACAAGATAAAATGAAAATAAAATACTTCTAACCGATGTTATTCTTAATGATATTGTAAAGGGGGAGTATAACGCAAACTAGAGAATACCATTTGAGAAGATAAATCCATGCAAAGTTTATGTGGAAACAGGCCAGTAATCGCTTAGTGGGAGATTCGTTTCACTACAAAAGTTATGGTCAAGCTGTAGAGAGTTTTCACTTAATTCTAAAGAAAATAAGAGAGGCATTGGCTGCTTTTGAACAACAGAAAGAGATAATAAAATTGTTATGATAAACTTCTCAGAATCAGAGAGAATAGTTTAAAAGCAAAACAATTCCATGAGAATCTCAAGTTGGACTTCAAGTACACGTCTTTGTGTTTAGATTTCTCCTTTAAAATACTCTGATATATGAAAATGTCATTTGGACATGCTGAGCATTTGTTTCTTCCTGTTCCAAAACAAAAAGCAATAACAATGTCTATAAATCACTGAGTGCGCCTCTATGAATGGTGGGTAATAGAAAACCTTGCATCTCAGCCCGTCCTTGGCTTGGGTAGAATGATGGCATGAGGTAAAATTATCTCATGGGCGTGTAGAGATGCTTATCTTATGTTTTTTCAAATTTTTCAACTTCCATCCCTTGACATTGGCTGAATGGTTTTCTGTTTTCCAATTTAAAAGAACTTTGTCTAATATGATGAAATGACTTCACAAAATGTGTATTTACCTCCTTAGACAAACCACTACCAGCACACACACAAAAAAACAATGGAATCTATGGTTCATGCACTTACTTTACATAGGATATAAAGTGTGAAGAGAAAGAATAACTCTTAACCTGATGAAAGTCCTAAAAATTAACATGCTTGACCCAGTACCTGGGAGGCTGAGTCAGGAGGACCAAAGGTTCAAGAACAGCCCCAGCAATATAGGGAGACTCTCAGCAACCTAGTGAGATCATGTTCTGAAAAAACAAACAAACAAAAAATAAAGAAAATAGGGCCATGGGTGAAGCTTGGAGGTAGAATGCCTCTGGGTTCAATCCCTCGTAACACACACACACACACACACACACACACACACACACACACACACAAAACATGCTTGAAAGTTGTATTAATAAATCATATGTCATTTAGCAGATTAATACTCTGAGAAAGTGTTTTTAGTTAATTAAATTTTCCCCCAAGTCTGAGGAATCAGTTCAAAAAACAAATGAAGCTGGGATTGGTGGTGCACACCTGATTTCAGTCCCCAGTACCAATTTTTTTAGTGGTACTGGGGATTGAAACCAGGTGTGTTCTACCTCTCAGCTATGCCCCCAACCATATTATTTTTAATTTTGAGACAGAATTTCTCTAAGTTACTGCATATTGGCTTCAAACCTGTGGTCCTATCTCAGCCTTCCAAGAACTGAGCTTACACTTCCTCTGTTCCTGACATGGCCATTTTAAAGGGATTTCAGTTTTCATTGCTTATTTTGTGCATTTTAGGACAACAGACTTATTTTTAATTGATTCTTTGCTTTTGTTGTTTTGTTTTGTATTGGGGATTGAACCCAGGGACATTCTAATTCTTAGCTGCATCTCTATCATTATTTCATTTTGTATTTTGAAACAGGGTCTCGCCAAGTTGCTGTGGGTCTCACTAAATTGCTGAGGCTGTCCTCCTATCTCAGCCTCCCATGTACTGGGATTACAGACACGCACCACCAATCCCAGCTTCATTTGTTTTTTGAACTGATTCCTCAGAGTTGGGGGAAAAATTTAATTAACTAAAAACACTTTCCTTGAATTATATGCCAAATTTAGCAATAGATACATTATGCTTAGTCACTTCTTGATAGTACCAGAAACATGTGCTATTTTTCATTGTTTATTTTTTACTCACAAAGGAAGGTTTTCATACATTTATTTTTAACTACAAAAGATTTCAAAGACAGTAAAAGTACAGAGAACAATAAAATAATCACATACTCACCACTCAGATTTTTAAATAGTTTTGCCACACTGCTCTGTAGTGTCTTTTGAAGTACAAAGCATTTACATTTTAATGAGGTTCAGTTGATCTATTTTCCATTCTTTCTCATTAATTTTGATATAACATCTAAGAAAATATTGCTTAAGAACCATGAAAATTACTTCAAAGCTTTATTCTAAGAACATTAGCTCTTCCGTTGATGTCTACAATCCATTTGGAGTTTATGATGGTAATCTTGAGAAACAGGGATCCAACTTTATTCTTGGCACATACATTCAGTTGTTCAAGAATCATTTGTTGAAGAAAAGACTATTTTTCTCCATCTAATTGCCTAAGCACTATTGTTTAGTTATCAATTAATCATAAATGTTAGGATTTATTTCTAGTTTTGCAATTCTATTCTCTTGATCCGTTTGTTTTTTCTTTTTTTTATAATTTTTATTTTTATTCATACATTGTAAGCATACATCTTTGTTAGGTACAAATTGATAATGATATATGTGCTCACACTTCTCATTTGACCCCTTCCCCAAATTCCCACCCCGCGCCCTCACCCTCCCTCCCTCTCAAGTTCAGTTTAGTGAGTAACCTTGATATACATTAGTGTGCCCCCCCCCCCCCCCCCAATCCCTTTGGTTAAATCAACTTCTTTGCTTTCGAGGGTCTCTCCTTTTTCATCTGGAGACCCTCTTATGCCCCATCTTCTCCCTAGCACCTGCATATTAGGGAGAACATATGCTTCTTTACTCTTTGTGACTGGCTAATCTCACTTAACATAATGTTTTCCAGTTCCATCCATTTCCCTGCAAATAACATGAGTTTGTTCTTCTTTATAGCTGAGTAAAATTCCATTGTGTACATATCCCATAGTTATGACCAATTTTGGCAAAATAATTCATTTGGAGCTTTTGTAAATATTGCATTAAACCTGCAGGTTTCTTTGTGACCATTGTCATCCTAACCATACTAAATCACCAACCCATGAAAATGGGATATTTTCCCATATATTTGAGTCTTTTTTCCAGCTTTAAAGAAAGCATTGCAATTTTAAATGTAAAACCTTGCACTTATTCTGTTAAATTTATTTTATTTGATACAATTATAAATTCAATTATTTTCTCAATTTGTTTGGAAGTTATTAATTTCTAGATTGAAACGCATAATTTATTTCTGCATTTTGACTTTATATTCTGCTACTTTGCTTAACTATTTGCCAGCCTTCATAGATTTGTGTGTATGTGTGCATACATCTGTTCCTTGGTATTTTCTACATATATGATAATTTCAAGTAATCTGCAAATAGAAATGGTTTTACTTCTTCCTTTCCACTCTGTATGCTTTTTTTTTAAATTGGTGCATTGTAATCATACATCTTTTTTAGGTACAGCTAATATATGCACATATTTCTCATTTAACCCCTTCCCCAATTCCCACCCCACTCCCTCGCCCTCCCTCCTTCTCAAGCTCAGTTTAGTGATTGACCTTGATATATTTGTGAAAGTACATCGTGTGCATTAGGGTGCCCCCCGCCCCGTCCATCCCCTTCAGTTAAGTCAACTTCTTTGCTTATCTAGGGTTTCTCCTTTTTCATCTGGAGTCCCTCTTATGCCCCTTCTTCTCCCTAGCCTCCGCATATTAGGGAGAACATATGCTTTTTTACTCTTTGTGAATGACTCATCTCACTTAACATAATGTTTTCCAGTTCCATCCATTTCCTTGCAAATAACATGAGTTTGTTCTTCTTTATAGCTGAGTAAAATTCCATTGTGTGCATATCCCATAGTTTTGTAATCCATTCATCTGTTGATGTACATCTTGGCTGGTTCCATAGTTTGGCATTTGTGAATTGTGCAGCTATAAACATAGATACACATGCAACAGTCTGATAGTTTGGTTTCCATTCTTTTGGGTAGATATCCAGAAGTGGTATTGCTGGATCATATGGGAGGTTCATTCCCATTCGTCTGAGGATCCTCCATACTGTTTTCCAAAGTGGTTGCACTAATTTGCAATCCCACCAACAATGCATGCTTTTTTAAAAAATTTTCTTGTCAAATTGCCTTGACTGACTAGACCCTTTAATATAATGCCAAATACAGTAGGAGAGACACCTTCATCGTGTTCTTAATTTAGAATGAAAATATTCAGTCTTTTTTTTTTTCAGTACTGGGGATTGAACCCAGGAATATTCTACCTCTGAACTATGTTGCCAACCCTATTTTTTAGTCTTTATTTTGAAACAGTCTCATGAGGTTGCGGAAGGCCTCCCTAAGTAGCTGAGTCTGTCCACAAACCTGGATCCTCTGATCTTAATCTTCCTAGTACTGGGATTACAAGTGTGTGTCACCACATCCGGCTTAGTCTTTCACCATTTAATGTAATATTAGTTGTACAGTTTTGTACACGATCTTTAATATTGAGGAAGTTCTTGTCGATACCTAGTTTGCCAAGTATTCTTATTGTAAAAAGTGTTAGATTTTGTCAAATGTTTTAGCTCCATCTATCGAGATGATCATGTGTTTTTTGTTCTTTATTCTACTAGTAATGCATGT
Source organism: Graphiurus murinus (assembly GCA_004027655.1). Lineage (NCBI taxonomy): Eukaryota > Metazoa > Chordata > Mammalia > Rodentia > Gliridae > Graphiurus > Graphiurus murinus. The sequence goes on along the minus strand of PVLC010002153.1, from coordinate 35,485 downwards.
TTCATTCTAATTATCATACACTAAACCAATCTTGAATTCTTGAGAAACATCCTAACTTGACAAAGTATAGAATCATTTTGTGTATATTGCTGAATTCAGTTTGTCTTTTTTTTTTTTTTGCGGTACTGGGGATTGAACTCAGGGGCATTCTACCTCTGAGCTACATCCCCAGCCCTATTTTTTTATTCTTTATTTTGAAACCAAGTCTCACTAAGTTGCGGAGTGCCTCACTAGATAGCTGAGGCTGGCCGCGAACCCGGATCCTCTGGTCTCAGCCTCCCGAATGCTGGGATTACAAGCGTGCGCCACCATGCCAGGCTCAGTTTGTCATTATTGTGTTGGGAATTTTTGTCTTAATATTCCTAAGAGGTACTAGTCTGTTTTTTGTTTTTTGTTTTTTTCCTATGATGTCTTGCTGTGGTATTTTTCTATGATTCCTTTGGTATCAGTGAAATACTGACCTCATTTATGACACCCTCTCCTTTCTTCTACTCCTTCAAATAGTTTATAAAAACTACTATTAATATTAAAATGTTTGGTAGAATTCAGTAAAACTAGTTAGATTTTCATTTTAGAAAAGGTTTTTGATAACCAATTAACTCTACATACTAAGTTTAATATTTTAGGGGAAGTCAATTTAAGTAGTTTGTGTCTTCTAAGAATATGTTCATTTTTCTCTGTTATAATTTTTGGCATAGGATTTTTCATAGCATTCCTTTTAATTCTGCTTTTTCAGTAAAATCTATTTTGATACTTAAAATTTCATTCTTGATTTTAGTGTTTTGACTCATCTTTTATTTTCCCTTAGTTGATTGACCGGAAGATCTATTAGTTTTGTAGATTTTTTTTGTTTGATTGATTTTTTCCTATTGCTTTTTTATTCTCAGTTTCATTTATTGTCTAATACATATTATTTTCTTCCTTCTCTCATAAGTTCAATTAGATATAGTCTTGGTCTTCCCCTTATGTCCTTCACTTTCTTTTAAAATTTCTGTGCTTCAGACCAGTGGTTTTACTGAGCTAGGTCAAATTTACTCTTCTCTTCAGATGACCTAGAGCTAACATTTAATCTGGTCATTAACCTGGCCTTCTTTTTCAGTTGTTCTAATTACCTGCTCATATTTCACCTTTTATTATTTTTAAAATATTATTTTATAACCTATTTTATAATCCATTACTTTACAACCTTCTCTGAAACTCTTATAGTTCAACTTCTGGCATTTTCAAGTTCCACTAGCTCACTTACAATGACTTATTTTGTAATTTTGAATTATGAATTTATATTTAAAGTGACTTTCTCTGTTGGGATCCTGGGATGCAAATGTTCTTTCTTAAGTGGGCCTATATCTTATTTATGGCACCTGTTTTAAATCTATTAATTTTAAGATTATAGATGGCACCCTTTAAAGATTTTCTTATTATCTCTAGTATAGGATATAAAAATTGCTCATATACATATATTTTTTTTTTTACCTCTGAGCCACGTCTCCAGTCTTTTATTACTTTAAATTATTTGTTTTGAAACAGGGTTCCACTAGGTTGGGAAGATTACCACTAAGTTGCTGAGGCTAGTCTTGAACCTGATATCCTGCTGTCTCACCCTCCCAAGTACTGACTACAGGTGTGCACCACCAAGCTAAGCTTGTACATCTTCCTTATATTCTAATTGTGGTTCATTTTGTCATATGCTTATGATGTTTTTATATTGACCTCAACTTTTGTGAGTTTATTCCCCTTATAAGAATCTCATTTGCCCTAAATTTGAGGAATATGGCTACAACATAGTTTTCTGTTTGTTTTTACTGCCAGATCTCATAGTTTTTGGAAATAAGGGAACAAATTTTAAATTTATCATTTTAGTTTGGTTTCCTGTAACATACTGCGTGAATTTCAAAACCACTTATATTGTCACATTTTTTACAGGTTTCAATTTTATTTATTTTATTTTTACTATTATTATTTGGGTACTGGGGATTGGATCCCAAGGATTCTACCTCTTAGCTACACCCAAAGCCCTTTCCTTTTTCATTTTTGAAACAAGGTCTCACCAAGTTACCGAAGGCCTCTCTAAATTACTGAGGCTGGTCTCAAACTTGTGATGCTTCTGTCTCAGCCTCCCAAGTACTGGGATTACAGGTGTATACCACCAAGACCTGCAGAATTTTTACTTTTAAAAGGCACCTCTGTCCTCATGGTCAGCTTGTATCTCAGGCAAAATATACAGTTTTTTGTTGTTTTTTTTTTTTTTTTTTCAGCTTCTCCAGGCTGGTGAGAAGACATTTCTACAGCTTAATTTTCACAGAAAAGGCAGCGCTTTAGCATCCTAACTCTATGGCTTTGCTTAGAATTCTTAGATGCAGTTCCTGAGGTAAGAGATCCAAGACCGCAGGTGGGTCTGGACCTTTGCTCTGAGTATCTAGGGTGTGCTTCTCGTCCTGTTCCTGCCTCTTCACTGGAGTTGGAGCGTCATCAGCCTTAGTCTTCTGCTCTTACTTCCAATGATGTATCTATTTATAGCAATTGGTGTTTTGCTTTTTTCTTCCTGACTCACACATTTCAAGTGGTTTCCTTTTTAATATTTTGTTTAACATTTGTATTATTTGTAAAGTCAGAGGATCCACTTCAGCTCAGTGTTTTGTCTCGTTGGAGGCACTGATATTTATTCATTCACTTTCTAGGGAACATATCCAATAATAATAAAAACTAAATCATCAATTATTTAAATAATGGTAATTGAGCTGGGCATGGTGGTGCATACCTGTAATCCCAGTACTTGGGAGTGTGAGACAGTAAGATCACAAGTGTGAGTTCAGCCTCAGCAACTTAGTGAGACAATGTTTCAAAATAAAAATTATAATAATAAATAAAATTAGGCTGGGATAACTTGGTGATAGAATTCCCCTGGGTTCAACTCCCAATACCACAAATAGATAAGTAAATAAATTAACAAATAAATAAAATGATAATAGTAGTAAAGGTCATGCAATAAAGAAAGCTCTACCTTCTATGATAGAATTCTTTTTTTATTAGAAACCAAAAGTCAATTCAATCTGAGAAAAATGCAGATTCATATAGCTTCCTATGCTAAACTGGAAAATGTACGAAGAATTATATTTATTTCATCTGCAAAGAAGCCTTCTACTTGAATTGACGCTGAATGATAATCATTGTATTTGAATATATGCCAGTGATATTCAAAGGCAAGGGGTGGATGGAGAATGAAAATGTTTCCCAGATGTTGGGAGACAGAAGTGCCCCTGGGACAGTGCCTAACTCTTCCTGGTAGCTCTGCACCCTGCAGTTATGTTTCTACATGTTTGCATTGTACCACAGTCTTCTCAATTTGCAAGAGTCTCAAGAGGAGAGAAGAACACAACTTGAAATCCTGCCACCTCCTATGAGTTTTCTCGAGATCCTCTCTGAGTATATACCATGCGAATGAAGGGAAGGTGAGGACTATAGAGAAATGAAAAGTAGCTCTTTCTCATAAACAGCTGTGGTCCTTTTAACAGTAAATTGCTCTAACTGTCAACACTGCTACTCTACAGCAAGGTTGAGGAAGTTCATGATAAGCATACTCTTATTAAACAAGGCCTAGAATACAGGAGAAGCACAATTTCCTCTCTTCATTCTTGGTATTGATGCCAAGCTAATTATAATATGCTGATCACTTATGCATCAGCCAATGTAAAACAGGGAAGATGGATTGTGAGGACTGGTTCAAGTTGACTGTTATGGACATGAGAGGATGTATTATCCCCGATGATATCGGTGCGTTTGTGCATGGTTTAATTTCCTATCACTACTTGAAGAAACACATCTTGCAAATCCCACATGATATCATCTAGCCTTCAAAAGAACCCTGTAAGAAAGTACCATTTTTCTCCACTTTAAATGGTGCTCAAAGATGCATCTATTCACAAAGAGAGTAAATGGCAGAGCTTGAATTAAAATCCCAGTCGGCTTCATTCCAAAGCACTTTAATGCCTTCATTTGTAAAAGGAAATCGTATTTCCAGTATCCCTGTCCAGTGGTGATGTAATGGGAAAGAGCAGGCTATGTACCTAAGAATGGGTGGTCAGAATTTCTGACCTATCTGAAATTAGACATTTATTCTCTCTGCGAATTTAAGTCACTGTGAATTCCTTACCCTTAAGGTAAGAGCACCCTGAAGGGTTAAAGAAATTGACAATTCTGGGAAGACAGTAATGATGACAAAAAGTCTCCTCTATAAACTTTACAAGTGTTGTTATGTAAGGGAAACTGTCGGATATTTGTAGGGACCTAAAAAATCTATGAAGAGAGTAAATGGGGTAACTGGAAGAGTCTGACCATTTTCTATTTTCCTATGGCTCATAGGAGTGGATACAGTCATAAAGGGAATCTACAGCCCTTTGGATAAAGCTGTAGAAAGAGAAGTAGCAGAGACCGTTGGTCACTGTAATGTGGCAAGACTGACAGCTCTCTCACTGAATTTCAGGGAGTGCTGTGTGATGACAGCTCACAGAGCCACAATCACAAGGTGACAGATCTGTAACATTTACAAAATTCCAGGAAAGAGTGTGCACGTGTTAATAGTGCATAGCATGGGGTAATATTCTATTCCAAAAACATGTCCATCTCTGATCGCATGCTGACATTTCCTTAAACTGCTGGGAATCTTGATTTCTTTTTTTTTTTTTTTTTTTTGCCGTACTGGGGATTGAACTCAGGGGCATTCTACCTCCGAGCTACACCCCCAGCCCTATTTTTTATTCTTTATTTTGAAACCGAGTCTCACTAAGTTGCGGAGTGCCTCACTAGGTAGCTGAGGCTGGCCGCGAACCCAGATCCTCTGGTCTCAGCCTCCCGAATGCTGGGATTACAAGCATGCGCCACCACGCTCGGCTGAATCTTGATTTCTTAAACACTGTGCATGATTGATAACATTATTTCAAACTGCATTTTTCTTCCTGGGTGCATGACTTATTGGTAAGTCCATCAGGGGGCAGAGTGCCCTTTAGTTCCTCTCAACTGAAGTACATAGCAGAAACCTCATGAATAGAAAAACATTCGATTTTTATCCACCCCCCTAAACACACACACACAAGGATTTTTAGTTCCATCAACCAGCGATAGCTGAATACTGGAGAAGTCGGTAGATAGTCCCCTGTTGAAGAAGTTTGTGTCATTAATGAGCTGTTTCCTATGAGTCAGCTTTCTGACTACCAGTAATCAGATCTCATATAAAAATGGACGATTGTGAATCTTACCCTTGATAATGCAATCAATTAGTTTCTGCTTTCCCACTTCAGACAAAGGAATATCTGAACGAATAGTGGCAAACCACTAATCATGTTTCTGTTGTAAAAACCAAACAGGGTTCTTCTACTAGACAATAGAGTCATGATTGTCACTTATACGGGAAAATAGCTTTTTCTTCTCATAGATGCTGTCTAACAAAGACCTGTTGTTTATGGATTCCAAAACAGTAATTAAAAACCACAATTGTATAGTTTAAGACTTGCTATGCTCTTGTGAGATAGCTAATAACCTTATCCTGGAAAACATGTTGGTTTCTCAGAAAATTTACAAAAATTAAATTTTAGGGAATATTAAAATGATTTGTAATTCAAAATGGCAACAAGAGAAGATGTTGTTCATCTGAACAGATGTTTCATCTTCTTTGATCCACTGCTCATTAGGCTCTCTTGTATGTCCTGATCACTTATTTGAGGCTTATCTGAATAAATTTAAACCTTAGTTTCTTGCCTGCTGTTTATTCCAAATTATTATATTCCTCCACAGGTATAATATTGATAATAATCAGGGCTCATATGTAACTTTATTTTTTTGTTACAGTGCTAGGGAATGAACCTGGGCCTTGCACATTCTAGGCAAGCACTCGGTCAATCACTGCACCACAATCCCAGCTATCAGCTAGCTCTGAAATGTCTCCTAGGTTATGAAAATAGTGAAAAATTGCCCTACAGGAAAATAGTACTTGCTATTTTTATACTTTTATCGGTGCAATGTAATTATACATCATAATGAGATTCGAAGTGATACTCACACACATGCACACATCACTTGGTGTGTTTCTGTCCCTCGTCCCATGCCCTTGGGTTCCTCCCTCCCATACATGTTGGTGAGATTGGGAGTGAAATCCTGCATGGATGTAACCTTATTCGAACTATTCCCTTCTTCATTATTCACTTTCCCTCTCCCCAACCCTCTTCCCCTTTTTACTGATTTCTTTCTTCAATTGACTTAGTCCCCCTTGATCCCTATTTTCATTCTATCTTCCACATAGGAGATAAAATATATGACCCTTGTTTTTCTGAGACTGGCTGATCTTGCTTAGCATAATATTCTCTAGTTCCATCCATTTTCCTGTAGTTGACACAACTTTGGTCTGAGTAAAATTCAGTTGTGTGTATGTATCACAGTTTTATTACTGTAGTATTTATTATTAATGGTAAACCATTAGTAGAAAGATCCATAATATCCCTTACTGCATGATTTTATTCCTCTCCCAAGGACACAAAATTTGGAATTGAAATATTAGAAACTGAGATTCCTGACAGCTGAGAAAGATGTGAAATTGGAGGTGATTGAAATTTAAGGGATAGAAGAAACTAAGTCTTAACAGTTAAGTAACCTTGTAATAAATTATGTTCCACTGTGTTGTTATTTTGTATAACTTTTTTGTATAACTTCAGTTAAGGTGAAACAGGACAGTGGTCATCACACTCTCCATGGGACAGTCTACCAAAACGAAGTTATCCACAAGTATCAGCCTGAGTCCAATCAGGGTGCAGAAACCACACTATGATTGTAAAGGGGAAGGTGAAATATAAAGAATTATTAAACTATGATAAAAGAATGACTAGAAAGTGCAAGAAAACTCTATACATTATGCCAGGGCTGAGAACGCATACGTAAGAAAGAAAAATGATCCTGTGGTCAGGAATCACACTGTTGGAGAAGGAGTGGTTGAGGCCCATTGCATGACATCACTGGTTGGCCCAGGCCTGAGCTGATCTTCGCTAGCTGGCCAAGCAGAGAGCAAACTTTTCACATATTAGTGAGCTTCAGGTCATGGCCATGCAACAGAAGTTATGTACCTGTGGAGGGCTATGGGAAAGGGCCCACCAGGCTGAGTCAGGGCTACACAGCCACTAAGGGACTATTTCAGTCGTCATTCTCACTGTTGTGACCCAATCAGCCTGATCATGCACAACTTAGTGAAAAGAAGATTTATTTGCTCACAATTCTGGAGATTTAAGGTTCAGTCCATGTCAGACCAGGTCTGTGGAGCACAAGACATATCATGAAGGCCAGAAGCAAGAGGGAAGCCAAAGGCAGGAAGGACCATGTATAATCCCCAAGGCCACACCCCTAGGGGCTCACCTCCTTCAACTATACCCTATTTGCCTAGGTTACCACCTAGTAAATCCATTTCAATGGATTTATCTTCTGATTAGATTACAGCCTTCATGACTTAATTATATCAAGTCTGAACATTAATATGTAAACTCTTCAGGGAACATTCTGTATCTAATCATAGCAAGAACCACAACTTGGGGCACAACCACCCACACTGGAGACCACGGGTATAGCTGTAGGTACCAGCAAGACTGGTTCCCTCCTCCTGCAATGCCCTTCCAGTGCCTCTGAGAAGAAAGCTTAACCTGTTCTCACTATAAAGGAGAATTAATTAAAGGAAGTCTGCTGTTCAGACTGGAGCAGGTATAAAACAGTGTTTGAGAGCTCAGAGTCAATCAACTGATAACTAGCACATACACACTCACTAAAATGTTTCTGTCCCAGAGACAGCTTTATACAGATATTTTTAAAAGATAACTTATCATTATTTCTTTAAAAACTTAATGATCTCATCTACATATAAGCAATACCACTTTCTAATCTTGAAAGTTTGATAAAGACACTGAATTCCTATGATTTCATTTCATCTGTAAAGTGGGCTGTTGTGAAGATTATTTGGAGAGTGTGTGTAAAGTGCGTAACACAGAACCTGAACCTAAACCTGCCTTACATGTCAGCTGTTAAATCAGATTCCACTCGGACTCATTTTATCACACTTTTGAGCTGAGCATATGCTTAGAATCAGAAATAAATAAGACAAACAGCATTTTCCCCACCTTTTTATTATCTGATCTCTTAGTGTCCCAGCATCTATGAGCATGTAAAAAATTGAATTATGTTTTCTAATTATGTTAGTATCTTTTAGAAAAGCCTCTTATCTGTTCACAATTTATTTCTCCTGATACTATTTTGTTTACTTAATACACACACACTCACACACACAAACATACCTATTTTGCCATCTTATGCTTGTTCTATGCAATTCTTGGTGTTGGGATTTCATGAAAATACTGATATTTTTATGAAAGCATACTCTTAACACAAACAAGTTGTGCCTTTATACCAACAAGCTGTGTAGTTTCACCTAAGGGAATGTTTATAAATCCCAGACTCTCTGACTGCTACAGCAAACTGCTGTGTCAAACCATACCTTTATAGAAGGGGCCAGGAGATGGTTTCAGCACCCAGGTATACTTCTAGGAATCCAAGTTCCTGAAATATGTATTTAACTTAAAATAAATGAATAACTAAACAAAAAGTAAAAGGGGAATTTTTGCCTTCCTTGAAATGCTTTGTTGCAAACTCTACTCCTCGATTTCCAAAACATTTTATTTCCACTGAATTTCATATGATACAAAGGTATTAGGTGTTTCAGCCTGTCTCCCAAACAAGAGTTTCTTCAGTTCTGCAGGTCAATCTTCCTTCAGAGACAAGAAATCATATCAATGGTGCATTTAAGAAAAACTTACTTTGTAAGAACAGAAATATTTGAACATTTATATAGTTTCAAAGTCTAGTTTATTTCACAATTTAGTTAACTGTTAGGCATATCATATATACAAAAACACCAAAGAGCAGATATTTTATTCCTAGATTAAGGAAAAATATCTTTGATTCAATTCTTTTTGTACTTTTTAAGGAAGATACTACATTTATAAATTCAAGTTTGGCCCTTTCCCCTAGTCCTTTTGCTCAATATTTTGAACACTTTTGTTTTCTTCTTTTTTGTAGAGTCTTTGATGGTCTCTCTCCTGCTTTCTCCTCTCAAAGTTTTGTTTCTTAGCAACACACATACTAGTACCTATTTATAGTCTTCTTGTAATTTTGATGGGATAGTTTCTTTTCTTCTTCTTCTTCTTTTTCTTCTTCTTCTTCTTCTTCTTCTTCTTCTTCTTCTTCTTCTTCTTCTTCTTCTTCTTCTTCTTCTTCCTCCCCCCCCCCCTTTCCCTTCCTCCCTTCCTCCCTCTCTGTTTGAATAGTAATGGAATTTATCTCTTTGCTCTATTGTTTTCCTGGGCAAAGCTGGTCAAAGCAGAAACCTTCTTTAAACAAGTCTACCCACTACTACATTGTTCTGGCAAAGGCTGGTACATTTTTCTAACTTGTTTCCTGTGTCTTTTTTCCGATCAGTTAGATATGAGTGTTTTAGATGTTCTGGATTTCATTCATCTATGAATTGGGTTTACCATGAGATTTGGGATTTCTTTTCCCTCTGCAAAACTTTTGTGTAGTTTTACTAAATCTTCAGTTTCCTTTGAAAAGCCAAAACCTGAAAGGCAAGTTTCTACACTGAGTCTGGGTTGGGCAACTGGGTTTGTCCTCTATTCCCTTGCAAACCAGACTGCAGCACTAAGGATGTCAGTCCAGTTCTTCTCAACTTTTACTGAACCAAACATAAATTCCTTCCCATATTCATTGCTGTGAAAAATTATATTAATATATTTACTAATATTAAATCTTCTATTTCTGTGAATCCAATATTCAATATTGCATGTTATTACCCTTTTAATACATGACAGATTAAATTCATTTTTCTTTTATTGTTGCAACTCTACTGGTAAAGAATATTGGTCTAATTTTTTTTTTTTTTTTTACTGGCAGTTGAGCCCAGGAGCATGCTAACTCCCAAATACACCCCTATTCATTTTTATTTTTATTTCTAAACTCACTTAGTTGAGTCTCACTAAGTTGCTGAGGCTCGTCTCAAACCTACCATCCTCCTGTCTCAGCCTCTCAAGTGCTGGCATTAAAGTCCACATATATTTTGGCGACACACAGTTCAAATCATAACAAAGTATCATTCAGTTTGGAAATCAGTGCTATGGTTCCTTAATGAAAAAAAAAATGGTAAGCATTCCACTTTTACAAACTAAAGTAGTAAATGCAGCTCAGAGAAGATGGAGGCTCCATATCTGTACAGTCACATTTAAAACTTTCGAAGCCCAGCTTTTTATAGTCAGCATCTTTAAAATGGAAAATGTAGTTCTTTTCCTCTGATAAGTGTTTACTTCTGGAGTCTATTTTGCTAAATTAAGCTATCTCTGGGGTTTAGTAATTTCACTAAGACATCCTCATTTGAATTCACTGGTCATGTTAGATACTCCATACTCTGATTTTATTCTTTGCTTCATTAATGCTTGAATTTGTATTCATATCTTTTTCTCCTAATTGTGCTCTCTGAAGGATTATGTATTTTAATGGCATTTTCAAGTACCAATACTTTCATCTTCTCATTGTACCGTATTTTTATTATTAGACATTATTAATTATATTGATGTGATTTTCTTAAATTTATTTATTCTCTTCTATTATTATTGAATACTAAGTTCTTTTATGTTTATTCTGATATAATAACAGTACTTACAGCAACTTTTAGATATAAGATTTTTTAAACAGCCAAGTGTGCTGTCATTGATATGACTGATTTCTATGATTTCAACTTTAAGAATTGTATAAGTTGTGTTCGTGTGTGGCTGAGCTTGAACCCCAGGTTTTTCACTCGTGTGCCAAGCATGTCCACTCTACCACTTAGCTACATATATCTATGTCTTAATCTGTCATCAAATTTATTGAATGTTTTTAGTGCTTGAAAGAAGGCTTCAGGAAATATTTGTTAAATCAACTACATGAAATATACTATGCATCTCTTCCATTCAGCTTTTTATTATTAGCTTGCTTATATAGTACATGGAAACTGAGCATGGTGGTGCACGCTTGTCATCCTATTAATTGGAAGGCTGAGTCAGGAGGATCACGGGTTCAAGGCCAGCCTCAGTTACTTAGTGAAGCTCTCTAAAATTTGGTGATACCCTGTTTCAAAATAAATAATAAGAAAAAACAGGGCTCGGAGTGTAGTTCAGAGGTAAAATACCCCTGCGTTCAATCCCCAGTAAAAATTAATTAATTAATTAAGTACATGGAAACAAAAGGAGGTAAATGAGAAAATCACTTACAATTGCCAAGTTTAGACTATTTTCTCATAGTTTTTTTTTTAGTATGTTCGATGGAATGTTATATGGTACTAAGCACTTACCTGTTTTTTTCCACATAAAACTACTATTAGTAATATAATACATACCATTTCATAAACAAAGCAAGTCATATTTATATGCAACTAAGAAAACATTTATCATAGTTCTTCTGATTATGGAAATAATGCCCATTTAAAGCCCAAAGAGAAAATGCATTAAATTATAAACATAACAATGATTACTTTCACTTTTCCATCCATCAATAACGGTTGTTGACATTTTAATGAATGCCTTTCCAAACTACCACAGCAGGAAACAGCTTATGCAAGGTCATTCATCACAATATTGCTTCAGATGATAGAAAATTGTTGTTTAATAAATGTCTTTATGCCAGGCATGGTGGCCCATGTCTGTAATCCCAGTACCTGAGAGACTGAGACAGGAGGATCACAGATTCAAGACCAGCCTCAGCAACTTAGTGAGACTCTCAGCAACTTAGCAATACCCTGCTTCAAAACAAAATAGTAATAAGAATAGTAAAGGGCCAGAGGTGTCACTCAAAGGTAAAATTCCCAGTACCATAAATAAATAAACAAATGCTATAACGTCACCTAATGAATCATTTTACATGTATTATAAGCAATGGTATAAATATATGTGTGTTAAAATGAGAAAACGTTGCCAGATATGGTAATGCATGTTTGTAATCCTAGTACTTGGGACCTGAGACAGGAGGATCATAGGTTTGAGGACAGCTTTAGCAATTTAGTGAAGACCTTTGCAACTTAATGAGACCCTGTTTCAAAATAAAAGGATAAAATAGGTCTGGGGGTGTACCCTGGAGGTAGAAAACCCTTGAGTTACCATAAATAAAATAAAATAAGATAAGATAAAAGAAAAGAGAGAAGAGAAGAGAAAAAGAAAAGAAAGATTCCACAACATGTTTTAATGCAAAACAGCAGCAAACTGCAAAGTAGTGTATTGGGCAGAATTGTGTGTTTTTTTCCTAATAAAATTTTAATTTTAGACCAATCTTAGGTTTAGAGAAAAATTGGGAGGATGGTACAGAGAATTCTCATATCACCCCAAACTAATTTCTCCTACTAGTAACATTTCATGTTACTAGATATGTTTCATGTTAACTTTTGTAGCATTTTATTTGAGGAATGTTTCCTGGTAAACATTCAAATATCTGGGGTAGGACTGCTGGAAAGATATTGGTCAAAGCATACAAAATCACAGTAAGATAGGAAGAATAAATTGAAGAGATCTATTACACAGCATAGTAACTATAGCAAATTAGGAAATATTACCTTTATTTTATTGTTTTATACTGTCTTGACATTTTACTTTTCCTTATTTTTTATTCTTTCACTGTGTTGGCTTAAAAAAACCTATTGGGTAATAAAAATCCTTTTTATCTCCCACATAGCTGTTGTACTCATCTTTATCTGCATCTATCTCTACTTCCTCATCTTTCTGTTTGAGTTTCCTATGGCTCTATCTTTATGCAATCCATGAGTGTTATATTTTACTCCTGTGATGGTGATGATGGTGGTGGTGGTGATTTCCATGAAGATAATATTAGCAGTCCAATGCTTAAGGCTTTGAGTAACTGAAAATATCTTTCAATTGCACCACACAATCATCCTAACTTGATGAGATGTATTTTTAATCACAGTATGTTCCATAAATACTTTCTATCTATTGCATCTTTGGGTTTGGCTGTATCATTTTGTGAACTAATAAATCTGAGAAATCCCAGTATCTTTTTCTTGGCAATATGTGTGTGTGTGTGTGTGTGTGTGTGTGTGTTCTTCCTGGTAGATTTTTTTTTTTTTACCCTCAATCTTAATATGTTTTTTTTCTGGATACATCTCTGAAGGTGTGGATTTAGAAGTCTCTAAATCTTCCTTGTAGATAAAACGTATATATATTTTAAATGTTTACTTCTGTTTCATTGGCTGTTTTTGTTACCAAATTGTTGTATTTTACAGTCTAGCCAGCCAGCTAGACCAGCTACATGATCTGTGTTTTGCCCTCGGAGCAAAGGCTGTGGCTGCCTGGGAAGGGGGCCAGCCTGGGGGCGAGCACCTGGAAAGACAGCTGCCCTCTCACGCTCAAGATCCTACAGAAAGCCGTGATGCGCCTGGCTTCTTCTGAAATGAAGCAAATAAAGCTGAATTTATAAAATACAAGAGTGAGGTTCGGAGAGGAAATGTGACATTTCCTGGAAGAGTGGATGAATAAGCCACTAATGAAATCCATTTTGCTGGAGAGGAGGAGCGCACTGGAGCCGCTCTGAGAGCAGAGAGGCTAAGCTTGCATATCTCCAGCGAGTGATATCCAGCCTCTGCTGCAAAGTGAGCTCCAGCAAAGGCCATCGGGTGGGGTGACTTCTGCCACCAGATTAGTTTCATTTGTAACATCTGCTGAGAACTCTTCATTGTCGTGATTTCCTACTGAAATAACGAAAGCATAAAGCGTGGTAGATTGTGTCATGGCAGTGAGTAGCCACAGAGAACGAGTTTTGTAGAGGACGATTTGCATGCTGCACAGGCCGCTGAATGTGTGGAGAGAGAAAAGCAAGCTTAGTGCTGGGCATTGTGATTTAGGCCTGTCATGCTAGTAATTGGGAGGCTGAGACAGGAGGTTCACAGGTTCAAGGCCAGCCTCGACAACTTAGCAAAGCCCTTAGCAACTTAGTGAGACTCTGTTTCAAAATGAAATAAAATAGGGCTGGAGGTATAGCTCAGGGGTAGAATGCCCCTAGGTTCAATCCCCAGCATCAAAAAAGAAAAGAAGAGAGAAGGAGAGGGGAGGGAAAGGAGAAAGAAATGAGGAAAAGAAAGGAAGCCCAGTGTAGAATATATATCTGCTGCCTTGATAGTGGTTCTTTTATGACTGAGAAACCACAAGAGATGTCAAAGACAAGTCCACATGCCAGCCATGCTATATGAGGAATGTCACTGAGATGTCAAAGGTGTCACATTGCTCTTGATGAAGAAACACAGCAGTCCCATCAGGTATGGGCTCCCTGTATTGCACCTGTACCAAGGATCTTATTGACCAAAATTTATAAGTAGTATTTTTCAGTTGGGAGAATTTTAAGAAATAGATAATAACTTAAAAGAGGAATATAGAGCCATGCACTGCATAGCTATCTGCATTTTCATCATATAGTTAAATTATTGGGACATATGAAAAACCAAAGAAAGAAAAAGAAAAACCTAAGGACACTAAGAAATCTTGATCAATACCTTTATTGCTCTGTTTTTTTCCTTTGAAATCTTTCAAGTCTGGCTACTAAACATTACTTTGAGCCTTCCACTTAAAATGTAGAAATGTATCCAGCTTCAGATTCCTAGAACAATGTTCTTTGAGGTGAGAATTTGGGGTGAATAAATATTAGTATTGCTTGCCAAGTAAAGTTCAAAGAGTAAGTTCCACGGGGATATAGGATAAGATATGAAAAGCTCACAACTGTAGTTCTGAACCTGTTTTCATTTGTAAAAGAAAAATAGAATTAAAATTTATACTTTATTGACTCTTCTCATTTAATAAGGTTTATAGTGATATACAGTAAAGTCTTTTAACAGAGTGATTTTTGAAGCTTAGAATTATTTAATATATGTCAATGCATCTGATTTAAGTAGAGGTGATGTTTTTAAATCACTTTTTTTATAATTATGCTACATTTTTTTACACTTTTGAGCCTTCTCATTTATCTTTTTATCTTCTCTGAAATCTTGATATTTATATTATTCGTATCACAAAAATATTCAACAGAGACTTTCATAGATGGTTTTGAGCTTGGATATAAATGTTGAGTTGGGTATTAGGTTGCAGTAAATGGCTATCAATTCAAAGAATTCATTTACTAGCAGTTCTTGAAAGTTTTCAACCCACAAATGCTTGAGGCTTAAAAAACTGCTGAGGACCCCAAAGAACTTTGTTTTATGTGAGTTTTATCTATCTCTATTTATAATGAGAGAAATTAAAATGAAGATTTTTTGAAAATATTTATTTTCACTTAAAATAATATGCCTATTACATCTTATACAAATAAAACAGTATTTTTAAAGTAATTTTTCAGATAGTAAGAAGATTGCCATTGCTTCATCTTTTTAAAGATATATTTAATGTCTATCTTTAAAAAGACATCAGGAGTCTGAACTCACCTCTACACTGAATCCATTTTAACAGGAAGAAAATGAGATTGCATGCCAATATATAGTTAGAAATGATGAGTGCTTAATAGCACTTTTAGATCATTGGGGATAGTCTCCTTTGATACTACTCAAAACTTGATGTTTTAATCTGCCTTTTCTTTGCTGTGACTGAACTACCTAACAACTTAGAAGAAGGTTTATTTGACTCATGATTTTAGGGGCTGTCCACGGTTAGTGGCTCCAAGCCAGAAATATCATGGTGACAAGGTGTGGAAGAGGACAGCTATAGACTCTTGGCAGCCAGAAAGCAGAGAAAAAGAGAGGAGGGGCCAGAGACAGATACAGTCCTCAAGGTCTTGTCCCAGTGACCTGCCTCCTCCAGTCCCATCCTACCTGCCTACAATTGCCATCTAGTAAATCCATTCAAATTATTAATCCATCAATAAATCTATCCACTATGAGATAGAAGAGCTGATTCCATTATTTTACCTGTGAATATTGATGCATTACCAATACATGAGCATTTCTAGGGGATACCCCATATCCAAACCAAAATACTTGACAAATGACAAAGTTTTCTCAAAATTTATTTGCAGTCTTCAATCTGAAACTCTATGAGAAATCTTTGTGTATGTGTGTGCTGTCTTAGATAAAACACTTTGATCTCTCAGGCAGTTTAAATGGCTCTTTTACACATGCATGGCTTTGTAAAATGCACTAGTTAATCCCTTGGAAAAGGCCAGTTCACTGAGCTCTACATATCCTTAAAGACTGATATAATTTACTGCACAGTATCAAAAACTCATTTTCATTTATATCATCCCTGAACTTACTGGAAAAGTCTTCAAGTACTGGGAAGTTTTCAAGCTAATGATACCAAGATAAAACTTTTGCAAAATCTTAATTTTTGCTCAAAATTTGAATTCAATCATTGTTTCCCTCCAAGTAGAATGCTCACTTTTTTCATTTATAATAAAATGTCTGCCAAATACCCAAGTCTAGATAACCCTAGACTGCCAATCATTCCTTCAAAGTAAACACAGTGTGGCATGAACAAAAAAAAACTAAAACAAAAACAAACAAAAAAACTCTGCAGTGTTAGGTCAGCTCAGAATGCAAAGAACTGAGCCAAGTGTTTTTCCTTAGCACAACCTCCAGACTCTGCATCCAGCAGAGATATTTGAAATTCAAAATTGGATAAAATGAACATTTTTTCCTGCTTCCTTGAAACCATTTACCAGTAACACCAGTGTTTTAGTGTATGTGTGTGTGTGTGTGTGTGTGTGTGTGTGTGTGTGTGTTCGCGTGTACATTTTGTTTGCTTTGCTTTTGCTGTGAGAGCAAGATGGTAAGGTCTTTTATGATAAAGGACCATTTGGTGTAATTGATTTGTGTTAAGGAGCTAGCAGTTTTATTCCTTCTTACTTTGAAATATCAGTATGAAAATGAACACAAAGAAAAGAGAAAATAACTTATTGTTATCATGATATTATTATGAAAATAAGTTTGACCTCACAGGCTCCCTGGAAACATTAAGGGTGTTTGCAGCACACTTTGGAAATCTGTCCAATGGATCATAATACACTCAGTAATTGTAGCATATGAATGTGCTACACTCGATGGACGTAGTTCTTAAGCATTTATTATAGTGTTCTGAATTTTTTTCTCCTGAATTTTAAATAGTTGTATAATATTTCTCAAAATTTAATTGCTAATGCCCTTTTCTCTCAAGCAGTTATATATGCTCTAAATAATTATTTATAAAAATAAAACTACATGAACTATAATTGATCAAATGACCCTCTCTTCTTGTTAACAGTACAATTTTTTTTATTTTTAAAAACTACCTTCTGACATAATTTACAAACAATAAGAAGTATATAATATGACAAATGTATACTTCTGTGTCACCTCTACCAAAATCAATAAATGAAACATTTTCATCATCTCAGGAAGGTCTCATGTATACCTGACTCCTAATCCAGGCAATCAATTGTCTGATTTACTTGGTGATAGGGCCAATCTAATATTAGTCATCCTATCACAGTAAAAGTAAAGTTCCCTGGGTCTCTTTTTGTATTTCCAAAGCATTTCATAGTAAGTTGGAAATGGCAAGGAAAGTTCAACTATCTTTCTATAATCTCAAATTAGAACTCTATTTGTATATTTTTGATATTTAATAAAAAATCATAAGCAGGGCTGGTTGCAGTGGTGCACACTTGTAATGCCAGCTGCTTGGAAGGTTGAAACAGGAGGATCACAAGATCAAAGCCAGCTTGAGCAACTTAGTTAGACCTTGTCTCAAACTAAATAAAGGTGGTGGGGGGAGCTAGGGATGTACCTCAGTGGTAGACCGCACATGGATTCAATCCCCAATATCTTGAAAATATCATAAAAGGCCATAAAAACATTAAAACTCACCAGGTCAAAAAGATTTGATATCAATAAGCTTTAGAATCCTAGGTTCCTTCAAAAGGAATTAGACATTTTATTTAGAATGTATTGTGACTTATACACTTTGCTCATGTAAACCCAAAAAAAACAAACAACTATTTTTTAAGATAATCTCACTTAGTTCCTAAAAATAACCCTGTGACATTTGTATTATGCATGTGTAGTACACAAAGTGACTTGGTTTTATTTAAGTTAAATAAGTTATCTAAAATCATAGACCTAGCTTATTTTCAGAGATTAATTGAATATAATTCTGACTTCTCAAGAAAAATGACCAGTGGTTTCACCAGAGATTTATATATAAGGTATCAGCATAAACTCTTAGGGAGAAAAAATAAATAAAACAAAGAAGAAGCCAGTTGCCTATTCAGATAATCAAATATATGGGATTCTAATCCAGATAAAACCACCCAGACTTTCCATATTTAGTTCTTCTGAGGCACTGATGAGCAGGAAGCTCATAAATAATAATAATAATATTAACAATAATGCTTTCCCCTGCTCTGCTTGAATTATAATGAAGAATCTTAGTTGTTGAATTTATAAAATTAAGACTCAGGATGCATTAGATGCTTCTTTCATAGGTCCTGTCTATTTTACTACTTATCACACATAAATTTTAGCTTATGTTGATGAATATAAATTTCCACTTAGTCATATCATCTCAACAACTCTATTTTTATATTTATGTTGGCAATGTTTTCATATTCTTCCAAAGTGAATTTGGCACTTCAGAATTGATGTATTACTGCAGCAGTAGTTTGCACTTGTTCATAAAACTTGGGATTTTTCCTGCAAACAAAAGTATCAGTTATCTGATAACCAACATAGATCATAAACACTTCACATTCATCATAGCTTGAAGCCAAACTTATCTATAAATGTATGATTTCTTAAAGCAAAGTTTATTTACTAAAAGCTTTTTTATAGTGTACTAAGTCAATTCTGTGATAAAAAAAAAGTAAGATAAATAGTTCCAAAATGCCAAAAAATAAATTCACAGTAAAGTTAAAATTTTGATGTTGTTCTTTAATTTCCTCCCAAAGGAATTTGCTTTTATCAATAGAGTTAATAAGAAAGATCTAGAATGGCACATTGAAGATCTTCTAAGCATGAGCCCTACTGAAATTACACTATGAAATTTTACAGGTATTGCTCAGTTTATCTTTTACCAATTTCCCAGACAACTAGTTGTCATAGTTCTGTAGTTATATTAGTGTGTTTTTAAAATATTTTTATTGGTACATTGCAATTGTACATGATACTGAGATTCATGGCGATACATTAATATATTCACCTACCACTTTTTGGTCTATTTCCTTCCCCTACTTCTTCTTTCCATTAAAACACACAAACTGTAACTATAGTTACCCTACTGTTTCATGGAACATTCTAGAACTTATTCTATCTGTGCTGTTGGTAACTCATCTTATTGCTCAACATATGATCGATCATGTTGAAAATTCTATGTGTACTTCAAAAAAATATGTGTGGCCGGGTGTGGTGGCGCATGCTTGTAATCCCAGCATTCGGAAGGCTGAGACCGGAGGATCCGGGTTCTCGGCCAGCCTCAGCTACCTAGTGAGGCACTGCGCAACTCAGTGAGACTCGGTTTCAAAATAAAGAATAAAAAATAGGGCTGAGGGTATAGCTCGGAGGTAGAATGCCCCTGAGTTCAATCCCCAGTACTGCAAAAAAAAAAAAAAAAAAATATGTGTGCACTATTCACTGAGAATAATTTACTCAAAGGCGACTAATTTTTGAGAACAAAATGGCAATATTAAAACAGTGTTAGTGTGTTTTAATGTACATTATGGTTTGGATGGAAAATGTCCCCCAAAGGCTCATGGACTTAATGAGATGCCTCTCTCTCTCTCTCTCTCTCTCTCTCTCTCTCTCTCTCTCTCTCTCCTTCCTGGCTGCCAGGAGGACAGCAGCTCTCCTTCACCATGTCCTCTTTGCCAGAGCATTCTGTCTCACCAGAGGCCCTAAAGCAATAGAGCAAGCTGTCCATGGACTCAAACCTCAGAAACCCTAAACCAAAATAAATCTTTCATCCTTAGAAATTGTTTATCTCAGATATCTTGTCACAGCAACACAAAGCTGTCTAACACAATGTGATCCTTCCAATGTTCACTTTACAATAGTGGTTACATTTGTTGAAAAATCCTTGCCAAGCACCTAACAAATTTAACAAATTTCTATCAATGTTCTAGGCACATAAAGAGACACTTCACAAAAGAAGAAATACAAATATCCAATAAATGTATAAAAAGTATAGCCGGGCGTGGTGGCGCACGCTTGTAATCCCAGTATTCGGGAGGCTGAGACCAGAGGATCCGGGTTCACGGCCAGCCTCAGCTACCTAGTGAGGCACTCCACAACTTAGTGAGACTCGGTTTCAAAATAAAGAATAAAAAATAGGGCTGGGGTTATAGCTCGGAGGTAGAATGCCCCTGAGTTCAATCCCCAGTACTGAAAAAAAAAAAATATTCATCATTAGCAATTAAAGAGATGCAAATCAAAACTACCCTGAGATTTCACCTAGCCCCAATTAGAATAGCAATCATTAAAAACATAAACAACTGTAAATGCTGACAAGGATGTGGAGAATTGGGAACTCTAATACAATGCTGGTGGAATTGTAAATTAATGCAACCACTTTGGAAAACAGTATTGAAGATCCTCAGAAGAATGGCAATGAACCTACCATATGACCAAACAATACCTCTTCTGAGTATCTACCCAAAAGAATGGAAACCAAACTACCAGATGAATGTATGTGCATCTATGTTTATAGCTGCACAATTGACAATTACCAAACAATGAAATCAGCCAAGATGTCCATCAACAGATGAATGGATTACAAAACTATGGGATATGTACACAATGGAATTTTACTCAGCCATAAAGAAGAACAAAATTATGCCATTTGCAGGGAAATGGATGGAACTGAAGAACATTATGCTAAGTGAGATTAGTCATTCACAAAAAGTGAAAAATCAGATGTTCTCCGTAATACGTGGAAGCTAGGGAGAAAATGGGACATAGGAGAGACTCCAGAAAAGAAAGAGAAACCTTAGATCAGTAAAGACTAACCCTACTGTTTCACCCTGGGAGGAAGAGGGAAGCACCCTAATGCACATCACAGACATTCTCAAACTTATCAAAGTCAATTTCAAAGCCTAATATGATAAGGAGGGCCGGGATAGGGAATGGGGTGGGAATTGGAGAAGGGTTAAATGAGTGATGTGTGCCTGTATGTCTCTACCATCCTCTACCTCATCAAGATGTATGATTAAAATGCACCAATAAATTTTTAAAAAACAGAATAGAGCACTTGTCTTATCCATACGTTATTTAAAAACATAAATGTTTTCACCTGTGGGTCTTATCCTAGTCTTCTCTAATTTGCCTCTATAAATGTAATCTCCCCTGCATAACACTCTTGGTTATGGGAAAAATACTGCTAAGAGACAGAAAGTGAGATGAGGACTGAGAAATGACCTTCGGAGTAGAGGGCATGAATTGGTGATTTTGACAAGAATGGTGATAGAAGCCTCACTGCAGAGGAGTCCAGAGCACACCAGGGCATCATTGTGGAAAGTATTATAAATGGCAATTTGAAGAAGTTCTGCTCTAGAGTGATAGAGAAGTAGAATAATTGCTGTAAAGTGATGTGCGCTCAATGGACTATTCAAGCACGTTAAGATCTTGATGGAAAAATGATATTGGAAATAAAAAAGACAGCTACCAAGTAGAACCGAAGAGAGGTCAGCCTTCAATCGTATTACACACCTTGAAACACGAGGCAGGACAGAATGTGCAGCAGCAAGGGCAGTAAATTGATAACAGGGAGCAGGTGGAAGTTCTTTTACATTTTCAAGAGAGCTAAGACAGGTTATCAGCAGGTACTGGAGGATAAGAAAATATTGTTCCAGGTTTGATGAGAGAAAGAGTCATTGTAAGTAGTTTATAGAGAAGTGGAGAAACGAGTTGAATGAAAAACTCAAATAAAATTGTAGACCTTTTTTAGGGGGTCACTGGGGATTGAACTTAGGAGAATTCGACCTCCAAGGTTTACCCCCAGCTCTTTTTAGTTTTTATTTT
The DNA here is from genome assembly GCA_004027655.1 of Graphiurus murinus. Taxonomy (NCBI): domain Eukaryota; kingdom Metazoa; phylum Chordata; class Mammalia; order Rodentia; family Gliridae; genus Graphiurus; species Graphiurus murinus. Next base: position 13,410 of record PVLC010002153.1, on the reverse strand, counting down.
GAAACATTGTCTCTCTAAGTTTCTGAGGGTCTTGCTGAGTTGCTGAGACTGGCCTCAAACATGTGATCCTCCTATCTCTGCATCCAAGGACTGGGATTAGAGATGCTTGCCACAGAGACTGGCTGCAGGGTCTATTTGAGAAAGAGATTGTGAACTTAGAGTGACTGATGAAGATACATATTACCCAACAGAGGAATTAAGAGTACCTATTATTTTACTTAATACTCACCATTCTCTATAGCCAACCCCACCACAAAGGGATAGCTTCTCGCTCTCAGTATTACTATCATATTATGGTAATATATTTCTGAATGGGGTCTCACTAATTTTTAACTTAATATATAGAATAGACATTTTCATGTCAATAATGTAGATTTAATCCATACCTTAAATGGCTAATAATATTTCTTTGAATTACACTATTATATTAAAACATTCTGATATTTTTAGTCATCTTTCCTAAATGTTAATGTAATACTGTGGTGAATAGTCTTGAATATAAAACTCTGCCTGACCCAACAATCTTCCCATTTTGGAATACATGTTTTGTTTGGTAGGGAAAAAAGCTCATGTATTGAAAGCATGGTGCCCAGTGCAGCAAGGTTCAGAGCTGGGTCACGGGAGGCATACCCTTAGGGACTATTTGTTTCCCTGGTCCCTTCCTCTCACTCTCTGCTTCTGGACACCATGAGTCAAGTGGTGTTTCTTCACCATGCCTTGTGGCGCTGTTTTCAGTCTTGGAGCCAAAAAACTATGGACTGAGCTCTAAAACTGTGAACCAAATAAAACTTTTCTGACAACCTGTCAAGTTAGGCTTGCCAGGTATTTGAGTCACAGCAATGAAACAGCTGACTGAAACAACACCCTAAAAAGAAAAGAAGAGAGAAAGAACAGGAGAGAGAGAGAGAGAGAGAGAGAGAGAGAGAGAGAGAGAGAGAGAGAGAGAGATATCACAAATAGCCAGTCTTTTAAAACTCTTGATGAATACTGTTAAATTGTTTTGAAAAAGTAAAAAAAAAATGTTTACTAACCTACCCTTGGACCAGTAACTGATGACAATGATTTCTCTACATACTCCCCATAAGTGGAAGACATCATTCTTTCCCACTGATTCTGTTTTGATGATTACTAAATATGAATCATCTCAACATTTTGAAGACATAAGGAGAGCATTTATGAAATTATATTAAAAACAAGAATAAAATGAATCAGCTATTTGAAGCTTCTTAGTGGTCAGATATTTCTTCTTTTAGTTTGTAATCTAAATTATGTGTAAATATTTATGTGTATACTAATCATACATATAATTTATATATTAGTCATGCACATAAAACATAATCATATAGATATAAAATTTGAAATTAGAATTATAGCTATCCTATTTGCAATACATCATGTATAGATATTGACATCCACTGAAAAATTATGATTTCAGTGCATTTCTACTAGCTGCTGAGTATATTGACTTTTTTTTGAAAGAGACAAGTACCTAAATTTCAAATGGCGAAGAATGTATATTAAAAGATAATGGCATGGACATGAAATTTGCAAGACCTACAAAAGACAAGGCAATAAATATATCCCGAGCATTCTATTCTAGCGCAATCTTAATAAAAAAAAACTTACGTAGAATTTGTTTTATAGCCAGAAATAAACTAGAAATGCCAATATTTCTGCATCCAAATTATATTCCCCAACATATCTCTTACACTTATATTTGTAGCACAAAAATCCACTATCCATCTATGTTCTCCCATTTTTTTTTTTTTTTTTTTTTGCGGTACTGGGGATTGAACTCAGGGGCATTCTACCTCCGAGCTATACCCCCAGCCCTATTTTTTATTCTTTATTTTGAAACCGAGTCTCACTAAGTTGTGGAATGCCTCACTAGGTAGCTGAGGCTGGCCATGTTCTCCCATTTTTTATTTAAAGATAAAGTCATCTCCCCAAGGAAAGTAGACAATAGAGGAAGCATCTGGAATAACCTAGAGATATCAATGTGCTTTATCATCCTGTGTTGCCATCTTAGTATTTTTATAGAAAAATATTTCAAAACAGTTTCAAACAAATGTTTTTCTATTTGATAGCATTTAATCCAAAGAGAAAAACAGCTGACCTTTCAGAAATGAATCTACTCTATAAAAGAGTAACTTAAAAAGTGGTCTAACAGCCAGCCATGATGATGCAAGCCTGTAATCCCAATACTTGAAAGGCTGAGGCAGGAGAATTGCAGGTTTGAAGGTAGCCTCAGCAAATTACCAAGATCCTCAGCATCTTAGTGAGACCTTGTTTCCAAATAAAAAAATAATAAAATAAAGCTGGGGGTGTAGGTTGGTGGTAGAATGCCTCTAGATTCAATCCCCATTACCATACACACACACACACACACACACACACACACACACAAGGGGGTTTAACAAGTTAATGCCTTTTATCATAATGTGTTGATTGGATATGGATGTTTATTTTTATTAGGGCTTTTTTCACCTTCTAGTTTTGTATTACAATAATAGTAACTTAAGTACCCTGTATGCAAAACCTAGTTTGTTTTATTATCAACAATATAGTTTGTTCAACTATAATAAAAAAGTAAACAGGCCAAGGAAGTAAACCTAGCTGTATGTTTTAATTTGTTTGTTTTCCTGGTTCTTATGGATTCCCCTTGACCACTTTCAAAATCAACCCAACTTATGATTTTTCAAATTCAAACCTCAGACTTTGGTTTCAGGTGCCTCCTCTTAGGGATAGAATTTCTAATAAGAGAGGAAATCAGCTAGTGACGATGAAGTCAGCTGGGTCTCATGCTTAGATTATTGCTTCACAGCAGGAAAGGACCATTCTCATAATACAAAGTAATTACAGTGTTTTCCACAGAGAGGCATGCCATAGTGTCTGAGAATAAATTCATCTTAACCACCATTGGTGGAGATGCGGAAAGATAGGAGACACTGCTTCTTATCTTACTTATCACACACAACAATCCTTAGATGTAGAGATATGTTATTCCTCTTAATTTCTCTTGTGAAAACTAGGACTCAGAGGAGTCAAGGGGCATTCTAAAAGTGCCTTCCTAGTAAGTAGAGAAGACAGAATCCATGCCCATCTGTTCAACAGCAAGGCTCATTTTCTGTGTTATTGAGCTGGTGCCTAATGGTGGTGGTGCTACACTGTACAGCTAGAAGTCTATGCAAAGCAGTGAGCAAGAGGCTATTAGGACTTCCTGAGGCTACCACAGCAGGAAGACAGAACAGTAAAACAACTGTAAAATATCTTGGAGGCAGCCCAGTCCGTCTCTTGAAAAACATGAATTTGTTATTCTGAGTTCTGAAATCAAAATATGCATACCTTTTCTACCTGCTAACCCAATGCCTGGTATACAAATGGAAAAGACTCTACCATAAAACTTTTTCAATGATGTTAATACTGATAATACCACCATATTGTGATTATTCACCTTTGAAAATTGTGTGTATGTGTGTGTGTGTGTGTGTTATGTGTATGTATGATGTACTGGAGATTAAACCTGGGAGCATTCTACCTCCGAGTCACACCTCTAGCCTTTTTTATTTTTTGTTTTGAAACAGTGTCTCACTAGGTTGTTGAGAGTCTCCCTAAGTTGCTGAGGGTGGTCTGGAACCTGCACTCCTGTCTCAGCCTCCCAAGTACTGGTATTACAGATGTCTACCACCATGGCTGGCCACCTTTGTAAGTTCTTAACAGGTATAAAAAGGGCTTAGATTTCCTCTCAACACAGAAAGTGATAATGATAAGAATAATGACCTATATTTCTACAACTTTTTGTTGCCCTAGAATATCAAAACTTAGTTCTTTTTCTTATCTCTAAATTTTAAAGAATAATCTTAGAGTAACTTAGAAGTCAAAGATTAATTTTTCTTTCGAGGGATTAAATAATTATGACAATGGTTATTATTATAAAATCATTTTATTAATTTATTTTCTTAAATTATTGTTAAAAATAAAAATAATGATGATAATTTTTGAATTAAATTCATTGAATTCTATTAATAATCCCAATGTCCTAATAATAATGAACCAATATTAAATAAATATACAATAAGCCAGGAATGGTGTTGTACGCCTATAATCCAGTACTTGGGAGGCTGAGATGGGAGGATCACAGGTTGAAGGCCAACCTCAGCAATTTAATGAGGCCCTCAGCAACTTAGAGATATCTTGTTTCAAAATAAAATAGGGTTGGAGGTATAGGTCAGAGGAAAAATGCCCCTGGGTTCAATTCTTAGTACCACAAAATAAATGAAGGGAGGGAGGGGAAAGAAGGGAGGAAGGAAGGAAGGAAGGAAGGAAGGAAGGAAGGAAGGAAGGAAGGAAGGAAGGAAGGAAGGAAAGAAGGAAGGAAGAAAGGAAGGAAAAGAGGAAAGGAGGGAGGAATTCTTAAGAATTTATCAAAAATTGTCTCTTTTAAACATTGCTTCCATTAAAAATATATTTAACCATATCTATTTTTTTCTATTTCAGAGCTTCCTCTCCAGGACAATGAGAGATAAAAAGGATGGTAGATAATAGTGGTTCCTTCAGAAGTATAAAACCCTTAAACACACCTGCTCCAAAGCAAAGATGGAGTAGAGTTTAGCCACCAATGACAGAAGATAGCAAAGACCGCCCTGATACAACAAAGTAGAACTATGTAGCAGATTAGTTCAGGAATGATAATTATGCAGACAAAGAAAGAAAACTGGCTCCCTACAATGACTGCTGGTACAGATGAATTTATTATCGAGCAGAGCAGATGATCACCTTTGTAATGTTCATCCATATGATTGCTTAATATAGTTTCATTTCCAGACACCTGCTCTAATCAGATAACTCTTAAGTTAGAAGCTTGAGAAAAAGGCAAGATAATGTATTCTGTATTTTTTTTTTTAATTCAGGGAAGGTAGAGAACGATTCCAGAAGGAAAACTAAAACCAGAGATCTATCAAAGGCAGAGAGGAAACGAGGAATAAGATCCAAGATCAGAGCCCAGTTGACGGCAGATATACCCACAAGGTACATGGGCTTGAAACTGAAGTAAACCCCATCTCAGGAAGGATGCCACTTGTACATGCTCCATGCTCTTGTGGAACAGGAACCAACTTTACTTATTAATTCTTTAAGCAAGCCTGAGGTTCATGGTTCTATTATAAACACTCAGAGGCACAATATATAAGAACTAAAATATACCTCAGAGACCACAATCTGGCTAAATTTTTAGGTAAATGGGAGCTCTCATAGCCAAAGAATCAAGGAAGCTGCTGAAGTTAACATATTTCATGGCTGATCTGACATCAAAGACCAGATCTATTTGTTCAAAATCTTAGTTTCCCTTCACCACAGCACATAAGTAAAATATATCAACCTTGAGAAAAAAAGAAATTTTGATAAACATAAAGAATGAATCTATGTTTGGGTGAAGAACATCTATCTGATTAAAGTAAATCATTGTAATGGCACCCAAGGAAAACAGAGACAATCTGAAAACAGGGAGAAGTATCTCAAGAAAAGCCACCATCTCATAGGGTGCCTGAGATAGGACATGAAAGAGAACTAGAGATTTTTTGCTTCTCCTTCTCTATTTTACCAAGATTGGATGTATAGCTCTTGTTTAAACTCCACCACAAAATAATGCTGGATTCTTGCTGTCACTCTTCTCTTCCCATTGAGGTCATCTTCCTTCCTCCCTTTCTTCCTCCCTCCTTCCCTCCCTTCTTTCCTTCCCTCCTCCCTCACTATGAGTATCCATGAGGATAAACTTCTGCTGGTCTCATCTGTTCTGTGTCAAGGGTCATGTGTTCAAGGATCCCCAGAATCTCTGGCAAGAATCCCACCCTCACCAAAGGGATAAATAGGAAGCAATTAAAACGCATCATCAACAGCTCTCTGATGGCCCCCTATCACTCTGAAAGATATCCTTAAGTCAAGGAGACCAATAGCTTCATCATTTCCCTGGCTTTCATGAGCAGTAATGAAGACTTAGCTGCCACTGCCCAATCCTTCCTGCGTAAATCACCTATCCCTGTCCTGCACTCTTCAGCTATATCCACATCAACTACGCTTTTCTCCTGGGACAATTCCCCATGTTTAAAGCACATGATGCAGCCCAGGGTGGTGGCTCATCCCTGTAATCTCAGTATGTGGGAGGCTGACATAGAAGGATCACGGGCTCAAGGAACACAGCTGGAGGACAGCCTTAGCAATGTAGGGAGATTCACAGCAACCTAGTGAGAGACCCTATTTCAAAAACAAAACAAAACAAAAATAATAATAAAAGTAGATGAGGTGTGACTCAGAAGCAGAATGCCCCTGGATTCAATCACCAATAGCAACTCTCTTAAGAAAAGCATACGATGCTTGGCCTTGCCAAACACATTCAGCTCCTTTTAGGTCTCATAGTAAGTCCATGTTTTCTGACCCTTTACTTTTTCCATTGTTCCACATTAACCATTTCTAGTTTTTCTCATCTCCATTGTAATGAAAAACCAATGGAATTATAGTTTTATTTGAACAGTATGCTCCTCATGTAAAAATTTTGAAAGCAACATTTGAGTTATCTTTGAAAAATAAGTCACTGAAAACTCAACATATTTATTAAACATCTACTATAGGCTAGATTATTCAAATCCACTTATTGAGTCGCTTGATGACACAGACCCTCTATATATACAACATTGAATATCTTCTTTACAGTTGGTTTTATATAATGTATTATTCGCGCATTTATTTCAATATGCTGAAGGTTAAAGCTTGTCTCAACACTAATTTGGGCCACATCGAATAACTAAATTCGTTTTTCCTTTTTTTAGAATAATTTAAAAACATGTTGAATCCAACATATCATTTATCTTATCTACTATGAAATGTTCTACACTTATTCCAAAGGCATTTTACAATTTAAAATAAAAAACTAAAAACAAACCTTTCATTTTGAATTTATTTTAAAGAAACTTGACATCAAAGTATTTTCAGAACTAGAGAACTAGACATTCTAATTATTTCTCCCAAATGCTAAAAATATCAAATTAAAACTATAAATACTTAAAGAACTATTGGAATGCTTAGAATTGTGTGTATTTTAAAGAATTATCTTTAAAAATACATCAAATTCTTTTTAATCCCTTACTGTCCTTGTTGTATTATTTTGAGTACCTACAATATTTTAAGTGTTTTCATTTCCATTTTCTAATCATAGTAGTTATCAAAAGGTTCAAGCCAGTTGTTTATTCTTCAAGAGTTGATGAATTTGTAAGTCACTGCATGCATTCAAACCGCAGCCCTGCCATCTATTAACTACGAATAAATTGGGAAAAATAATAGCGTATCTATGACATGAGGTCTTTGCAGGTATTAAGGGTAGAATAAATGTGAAGCATTTATCAAAGTGTTTGTTCCAAAGAAAGAGCTAAACATACATGAACCATTATTACAAATAAAATATTACTACAATGCCACAGCACCTTAAAAGCTGGATCTTGAGCAAGGCTCGGTCCGCTGGAGTTCTGCAAGGCAGACAATTCCAAAAGAAGGAATGTGTGGCATATCCCACTTTGCATTATTATATTCTGGAAATTTTGGGTGCTTTGGATTTTTCTTTTATATTAATTATAAAAGAAAATTTAGAAACATGTGGCCTGACAGATACTGATCTCTTAGCTGAAAAAAAAGCAGTGCCTTGAGACAAACTGATGCATTACCCTTTCACAAGCATTAGTCTAGAAACAGGCTTTGCTAGTTTATCTAAATAGCTACTACCTGGTCCCACCTGGAACCCTCTAACTACCTGAGATAAGACAGAACACTGCTTAAAGGGGCTAAACAAAATTGTAAAGATTTTAACTAATGGATAACCTTTGGAAAAACAAGTCTGTAAAAATTCCTGTTCTACAATGCCTCATTGTAAAAAAAAAATAGTATAAAACAATGACTGACAAACAATAAAACAGATGCACTTCTTCACTGCATTGGGTGTGAGCGTATTCTTGCAATCTTGACTCATTCCCCACCTGTCGATGGACCCCGACCCCACTGCCTCCGAGGGCTGATCCCTGGCACTACAACATCAAACTCATCTTTTCAGGCAATGCATTATAAGTTATAAACATACAATCATTAGGCTCCTAAATCAGAGTTAATATGCAGTATTACAAAATTTGGTGTGTATAGCAGATGGAAGCTTCTGATATGAAAAGCAAAAATAGATAGAGCAAACTTACATTGTTGTTTTCTGGGTAGGAAATTTAAAATTTAAGAATATTACCCTCAGATTTAGGAGCCTAATGATTGTATGTTTATGACCTATAATGTATTGCCTGAAAAGACAGAGTTTGATGTTGTAGTAATATTTTATCAATAATAACACTTCGTGTATGTGCCAATACATTTTACATACTTGCTTAGGACTCTTAATTATGCAGAGCAATGCTAAATACTATATAATGGTAGGGTGAAGATAACAATCTCATTCTAGATGAAAATCCTTCTTTCTTCTAGTGCAATTTTACTATCTTCTCATCTTTAACTTTACTTATTAAATTTTACTCCCAGACTGGCTGGTATTCCACTTTATATCCATAAGACAGAAGTAAACAACTTTGTCATAAGGGGAAAAAAACAGAACCTACTCTCTCTCTCCTGATTCCACTGTGTTTAGGTGGCAGCTATTAGTGACAAAGTCATTACTATTTAGTAGTGAAATTATATTCCCTAAACACATGTATATTCTAAATTGTAGAGCGTTAAAGGATAGAAAAACAAAGGAAAACCAAATGTGAGGCACACACTGTACTTTCCGGAAATGATCTCCATATGAGTCAAAGCTAATTACTTTCACCCGTAAGTATTGGCAACAGGCATCCCATGTGTACAACTGTGGAAAGACAATAATATAAACAACCCAGACTCTCATTGTAGAACTATACACTGCAGCCTGATCCTTGAGCAGGTTGCACCATTGGAGGCCTTGCAGGAAGAATGCACCAGCACAACTGAAGCTGAGGGTGATTCTTGCACCTAGGGAGCAACAGTAGCCCCTAAGGAGCTGCTGCTGCGGCTGCTGCTTCTCCCTTTTTTCTTTTTATGTATGTATGTGTGGTACTAGAGATTGAACGCATGGACATCCTACCTCTGAGCTATAACCCCAACATTTTTTTATTTTATTTTATTTTTGTTTGAAAGAGGATCTGGCTGGGTTGCTGAGAGTCCCACTAAGTGCTAAGGCTGGTCTTGAACTTGTGATCCTCCTATCTCAGGCTCTCAAGTACAGAGATTGCAGGTGTGTGCCACTGCACCCAGTGTAGGTGCAGCTCCTCCTCCTCCCTTCCTCCTCCTTCTCTTTCTTCTTCTCCTCTACCTCCTTTTCCCCCTCCTTTTCATACTTGTACCCGGCCTCACATTTAATAAATCATAATTTATAAAGGGCATAATCCTTATATTTGTGCCTATGAGAAGAACCCCAGGCAAATAGATAGAACAGTCAGATTTTAAAAATTTCACGACCCAAGCACACAATATCCATCTAATCACCCAGGTCCATGATTTTCAAAGTTTACTTTTTGGTTTTGTTTGTTGAGCCATGTGATTTTCCCCAGATGGTTTGATGCAAAAACAACTTGTAAGTTGGATGCAAGAACATTTACTCTGATTGAAAAATGATTTGTTAGTTGAAGGACCAAAACCCTCTACTTCTGTCTCACACCTTGCTGAATTCTGGGGCCCTCCAAATCCTTAGGGTCCATGGGGCACCATGTAAATCCACAACTGATTACTCTACATAGAGTGTTTCAGCTATGAATTAATTGAGATTGCCAGAACCCTGCATGTGTGCAACACCTACATGTTTTCCTGGTAAGATCACTAACCTGACAGGGACGTTAATGTCGCAGCCCCAAATTATATCAGATTTCACCATGGAAACAGACACTTGGATTTCTCTCAGTACTAACAATAACTCTCTTCTTTAGGACACTGTCTGGTGCATCACACAAGGGACCCAAGTAAGAAATTTCTCTCCAGATTTAATAGAAAAAAAATCTGTATTGCTCATGAAAACTTGGATTATTTTGTCTTCTTGCTCAATGAATCCTATTATGTGAGGTGTTGGGGGTGACGTAGGTGGTTTTATATTTCTCCTTTTTTGTTTGAGAAATTATTTTGTGCAAGTAAAGTCTCTAAGCTCCAGTGAGAGACAGACTGCAAGAAAGTTAATTTTAAAACAATGCCTTAAGTTCAATGCTAGAGATATACATAGGTTGCTATGAAAACGAGTAGATAAGTTCTATAAGTAATTACATTTCCATTTTCTCCATAGCTACAGGAAGATAAGGGCTAAATTCTATGCTCAATCGCAGCAACCATGTCCACATTTAGCAAAAGTAAATTAGTCTCTTTTTTTCTCCTCAATCCCACTTTCTCTATTTTATACTTTATAATTCATCATACATACTACATATCTTGTTTCTGTTAAGGAAAAACAAAATTAAAGGATTGCACTGAAAATGTACAATTAATAAATTCTTTATCTGATATCAGTTGCTTTTTAAAGTGTGTTTAATTATAGGATAAAATGGAAAAATTATGAATATTTAGTAGTGATATTATAGTCCATAAACACTTGTGTATTCTAATTAGGAGTGAGTTAAAAGGTAGAAAAAACTATGAGGCATTTGTACAATTTGAATAATCTGTTTAGTGGGAGAGTGGTAAGAGAAGTGACCCACAGCCTCATTTCTCTAAAAGGCACAAATCTATTGATGTGATACACAGAAAATGTGATGCTCTTCATTACAGATCTCATTTAATTTTAAAGAGCCACCTGGAAGCTTATTAACAGGATGGAGGACCCTCAACATTCGGGTACAAACACATTTTCAGAATTGCTTAGAACTATTGTGAAAGATCTCTACTGCTCACTTTGTGAATTAAAGATTGTGCAAGACAAGTGGGCATGGTGGTGCATGCCTGTGATCCCAGTACTTGGGAGCCTGAGCCAGGAGGGTCATAGTTTCAAGGCCAGTCTCAAAAATTTAGCAAGACGCTCAGCAACTCAGTGAGACCCTGTTTCAAAATATAAAATCGAAAGGGGTGGAGGTGTAGCTTGGAGGTATAATGGCCTTGGATTCAATCCCCAGTATCTTCCCCGCCCCACATACACACAAAGGGCAAGACTACACTAGAGTATAGTCATAGGTAGCATGTGTACTTGATACAAGGGAAACACAGCTTTCTTACAGAGAGATATGAGTGTGAGTTACATTTTCTTTGATCAGTCAGGATATCTCTATCCACACTGGTATCTAATATCACAATACCCTTTCTAGGCATTTTGGAAGAAGAAACAAATCTATCTTGTCTAAATAAATATAGATTTTATAATCCAGATCTCTATTTTGAGATTGTTGCTTTAGTCAGCTGAGCTCCCTGGTGACTTAGGCTTAAAAGCAGACGTTGTCTTTGTCTTTCTTCCCTTGGATTTTTTTGTTCTACAAAGTAGTAAGTTATAGCATAAAAAATAATATTCACTTTAGTCTTCTATTTCACTCTCCATTCTCTAAAAGTCAGACCCAAAAGTGTGGAGATAAACTGAATTACTATTGGTTCAGTTGTTCGCTATTTGCCAGGTATAGGTGTTGGGGATACAGGAAAGAACAAAACAACAAAAAAAAGCTCTGCTACCTGGGGTCTTTCTTTCTCATTGTGGGTAGATGATGAATGCAAACTAGCGCACAGATACTCAGAGAAACAACACTGAAGAAGGAGCAAGAATAAGTGAAGATTCCGATCCAACCTAGCCTCCCTACAAATACCTGAGAGTGATGAGCCAAAGCAAGGGTGCAAAATGTGGAGATCAGAAAAGTCAGGGAAAACCTGATCAGGGACCATGACAAATCTGATGACTGAGCTGAAGGAAAGGAAAGAGGTGACTGTTGATCTAAAGAGTAACAGGAATGGACTTGTTGGTTTTTTTTTTTTTTTTTTTTTGGTACTGGGGATTGAACCCAGAGGAATTCTACCTCTGAGCAACACCACCAGCCCTATTTTTTTTTTTTTTAATTTTGAAACAGGGTATTTCCTAAGTTTCTGAGAGTCCTTCTAAGTTGCTGAAGTTGGCTGGGAACCTGTTGATCATCCTGTCTCTCAGCCTTACAGGTGTGCACCACCACCACCATGCCTGGCTTAGATTTGCATTTTAAAGGAATGTTTTTGTTATTGTGTGAGAATAGGGTGAGGGAAGAAGCAGAGAGTAGTATATGCACCTGCTGGCCCTGCCCTGGCCCAGGACTATAGCCGTGGAAGTGGTGAAATGCTGGATACAGAGGAAAGGTAAAATTTAAGGGCTTTTGGTAGATTGAGTATGACATGTGGCAAAAAGCTTCCTGGGCATGGAGTCTAAGTGGCCAGTTGTCATTCCCTGGAAAGCCTGGGAGAGTTGCATGCCTTGGGGGTTTGATCCTGAATTAGGTTATGGATATGCCGATTTTAAGATCTTGAAATACAGAAACTTTGAGTTCAAAATCACAAAATTAGTTTTGCAAATGGACTTCTCACCTTAATAAATTATATTTTCCAACTTGCTTTGTCTGGATTCTTTTGCTGTTTGTGAAAATTCATTAGAAATCACTGACAAAAGTTGGGAAAGTTCATATTCAAAGTATGTCAATATCTAATGTAATTTATATATAACATTTAAAAATTGTTTTTTGTAGTCCTGGAGATTGAACCCAGGGCTTCACAAATGCTAGTCACATGCTTTATCATCAATCTACACCCCAGTTGAGTAAAGATTGCTTTTTACATGTTTGCATGAATCTGCACTGCCCCTAGAGCACGTGAATCTTTGTTTTCCCATGAATTCTGCAAAACTAAGTATAGTCAGAACATTTAATTTATGGGTGTGCAATGTCAACCTAGTGCTATTCTTTAATATACTGATGAGTCATTGCCTTTTTGTTCTGTTTTGATAGATTTATTTTCCTATTAAGTACTTCTACCTATTTCCACATTTAAAGATATTTTCATTTTTGTTATTAATGTACTCTGTGGTAAAATAAATTAAAAGACAGAAATTTAGGGTCTGTGACTTAGCTTTTGATACTATCAGTTGTCAAGCCAACTCTTTTGTTTTGTCTTAATAATTTGTGTTTTCTCTTTGGTTACTTTTATTTTATTTTTTATTTGCAAGTTTAATTTATGTATGTTTGACATTATTAATCCTGTTTAGGATGTTTTTTAATGATTTTATTTGAATTTAACAATTCATTTCTTTTAAAACTTTTAGAAAAAGTTTAATTCTTCCCTCTTTAAATATTGTCTTTTCCTCATTCTTTTCATTCAACATTGTAGGAATTTTCATAAAATTTAATCATTCTGTACTGACTCCTTTGATATCCCTCCTCCTCC
>PVLC010002152.1:103454-121496 GCA_004027655.1 Graphiurus murinus | reverse complement strand
TGGGGGGGGGGGGGGGGGGGGAGGTGGGCCATGCTCCAAGACTGGCAATGATACCTCCTGTCCATAGACAAAACAAAACCAGCGGATTGACCATTATCCACTGTGAGGTAGCAGATATGAGCTTCATTTCATGTCCTCAGTGTTCAGTGTGATGCACAAAATAGGGGAGGGAAAGATAGGGAAGTGGTGACAGTATAGTGCTATTCTTGTTTGCCATGTTTTACGGTGTTGTACATTTGTATGCAGAAAGAACTACTGCACGCAAATGCCATAAAGCAATAAATAAGTGTGAGGAATGGCTTGTGAGGGATCATAGGAGGGTGGAGGGAGAGTGGGGAGACCAGGTCAGCGAACTATTTCTGTGAAGGGCCATATCATAAATACTTTCAATTTTATGGGCCATATATCAGTGTTGCAACTCAATTCTGTCTTTGTAGTGTGAAGCAGCAGTACACGCTACAGAAGCCAATGTGCGTGACTCTGTCCCAATCACGTTGTTCTTGAGAAGAGAACAGGTGACCTGGTACAGTGTGCCGATCCCTGGTCTAGATGTGACTAAAGGAGGGAGAGGACTTTGCTCTCTCTCAAGCAGATCTGTTTGTTTTGTTCTCAGCTCTATTCCATGTTCTAGAAGCATGTCTTATGTGTATATAGTGGACCTTAAAAATTGTGTTGAGTGGATGAAGGTGGAATTAGCCACTGCTCCAGATTGGAATGCCTGCATTTGTGATTGTACACAATTGTTGTTTTCTGTTATGTTGGGATTTGGTGTCAAAATAAGCCAGATTTGGGGACCTATAAAATTTGTTGTCTGAACACATTCACATTTGATTTCTGGTAGAATCATTCAGGCCTGCTTAGTTTACTTTTTTAATACATCTATTTATTATTTGAGTAGGAATTTTAAAAATGTGAACAGGTTTTCTGGCAGTGAGGCCTTGGGAGCAGATCTAGGCAGCTATTAACAAGGATGCATCAAGTGCTGTAGATAAATGCACTTTGAAAGTCGACCCAATCATTAGTATGTTTTTGCACCAGGAGGGGAGAGGTCACCAAAAGAAAAATAGATTTTTCTGTGTAACAGCTTGATCCAGATTTATAGAATTCTCGTTGTCTTTACCCAATGTCTCAGTGAGCAGTTCCTCAGTTAACTAGCACAGTGAAAAGCACACTTCCCACAGTCATCACACACTGTGATATCTCAGGAGTCACAGGCAGTGAGGGCTGAGCACCTTCTGGATGGACGTGTGTGGTGTAGTCACATTGGGAATTTGTCACACATGACAGTTGTGTGACCACAGGACAGACCTCTGTGGGAATCACCAGCCTTGCCCTGGCACTTGGAATAGACACTGTTTTCTCTGTTCAATACCTTACTTACAAGCTGGGCGTGGTGGCGCACGTTTGTAATCCCAGCATTTGGGAGACTGAGACCGGAGGATCCGGGTTCGAGGCCAGCCTCAGCTACCTAGTGAGGCACTCCACAACTTAGCGAGACCCTGTTTCAAAATAAAGAATAAAAAATAGGGCTGGGGTATAGCTTGGAGATAGAATGCCCCAGTACTGAAAAAAAAAAAATACTTACCACATTACCATCTCTACAGAGAGACTGGGCCTAGACCAGGTTTTGACTGTGCTAAGTGAGGCACAGTGCTTGTTTTCTGACTGCGATTTCATCAGCCTTCATTAAGTATATTCAGTGTAGACTGACAATGAATAGAACTTTGTTTAAAGTGGAATAATAAATTAATATGTTTTTGTGTTTACAGTGGAATTATGAAACCTGGCCTTAATGCCATTCTGGGACCTACAGGTGGAGGAAAATCTTCGTGAGTATAACACAAAATATAAGTCAGCCTTTTCAGTGCAGTTTCATTGTGCTTTAAAAAAATCACTTTTATGGGAGCAGCTATTGATTGATCCATTACTTTCATGTCCAGTCCTGTTCAAGGTGCTATAGATTACATGCATTTGGGCTACCTTGTGGTTTTATCGCAGGACCATGGCATGATGTGGTTGGCCATGTTATGAACTAATGAAAAGAAAAAAGAAAGGGATTATAATAAAAATGGGGAGATGGAACAGAAGGTATAATCAAAGACATGCATCTTAGGTAAAGAAGCCCATTACCTGTGTTTGGACCACCAAGGTCAGATGACTTGGAGGGTCATTTGGGACATCTGTGCTGTATAAGCCCTTATTGTCCCGCTTTTATATTTTTGGGCTTTCTAAGAGCATATAATGAAAAGGAAGGTGAGAAGTGTGTGTGAGTGTGTGAGTGTGTGTGTGTGTGTGTGTGTGTGTGTGCGTGTATCTTGTAAAATTTTAGTTAAACCATAGAATTTTTGACTTATTAATTTTCTATCTTGAACAGAATTGGGATTCAGAGTAGTTTAGGGATATGGCCTATGTTGTAGGGAAAAGAATCCCATAATGTATATGTCCTTTTATAGGTTGTTAGATGTCTTAGCTGCCAGGAAAGATCCACATGGATTGTCTGGAGATGTCTTAATCAACGGAGCCCCTCAACCTGCCAATTTCAAATGTAACTCAGGTTATGTGGTACAAGTAAGTATTAGTGGGTTTCCCTTTTAGGTTGCCCCTTTTTTCTGTATTGGCAAGTGCCTTGGCTTGTAGTTTAGTGTGCTTCCAATTGAATATAGGATATGCACATGGAAATAACTTTCTTTTCTTTTTTAATTTTTTTTCACATGTGTGGTACTGAGGATTGAACCCAGAGGTGCTATACCACTGAGCTATATCTCCAGCCTTTTTTTTTAAAAATTTTGAAATAGGATCTCACTAAGTTACACTGCCTCGAACCTGCAATCCTCCTGTCTGAGCCTCCCAAGTACTTGGATTACAGGTGTGCATTACTGGAAATACTGGAAATACTTTCCTTCACACCAGCTTTTCATAATCCCATTAGATTGAGGGTGAAGTTAAATGGAAAGAAAAGACAAAGGGCACTTGAAATAAGACCCTGAGGGCCAGTGGTATTAATCCTAGCTCTTACCATTTCCAAAAAGGACAACTAGTGTACTATTCTGCTCTTCCTGCACCTTTATCCTCCCCCTAGAAGATGTCCTGGTCAGATCCTCATGCATAGCAGTCTGAAGGTGTCTGATAGCATCCTAAACCCCTGTGCTGCATGTGGGTGAGCAGGAGAGAGTGAAATGGCTCCATAGCTCTCTGCTTGTGGAATCACAGCAAGTTTGTTCACTCTTAGCCAGAACTTCACATTGAGGTTGTTATTTTCATGGGTTAAGTTACACACATGAGAGTGATGGTCAGTGTGTCTCATTAAAACCCCATTTGCCTTCAGGATGATGTCGTGATGGGTACCCTGACGGTGAGAGAAAACCTACAGTTCTCGGCAGCACTTCGGCTTCCAACAACTATGACAACCCATGAAAAGAATGAGAGGATCAACAAGGTCATCGAAGAGTTAGGTCTTAACAAAGTGGCAGATTCCAAGGTAATATGGAGAAAACCTGACAGTATCATAGTCAGGAAAGAAACTTCCCACCCACATTGGTCAAGTCTTGGCTCATCTGATATCTTTGCACTGTCTGTCTGCCTGTTTTTCTTTCCCTCCTTTTAGCTTTATTCTTCCTGTTTACCTCTGGGAGAATTTGTTCCCTTGGTTTCTCATGGCATTTTTTTTAACTGAAAAATGATGAGATTCTAAGGATTCTTGCTCTATATGTTTCAATTTGCTGTAATTTGACTTCTAAAACTATATTTCATTATATTAGCATTTACTTCTCACTTGTGTGGTGACCAAGTTATTTTTCCAGTCTCTCTTTCGGCAGCTTTGTCTCTCATCCCCTTCTCCTTCTCATCCTTCTTCCCTTTTTTTTCTGCCAATATTTATTTCCAGGCTCCTATGTGGTTGGCTCTTTTAGGTTGGAGAGATACGATTTGGGCACTAGTAACAAAGAGTGGACAAGTAACTCCTCCTTTTAGCATCAGCTCTGTCAAGCCCATATTAATTCACATTCCTCAAACTGTTTCCAAGTGTCTTATTGTACAGTTATTAATAGGATCCAGGCAAGGGTCATGAGTAGCCTGTGATTATTATCTCTTTGGAGACTTTGAATTTCAGAATCATTTTCTACTTCCTGCCTCCCCAAAGCCTTCCTATCCTCTGGCCACACACACTGACATTGACTGGTTAAAAAGATTGAGCCAGTTACCCTGTGGAATATCCTACCTTCTGGATTTGTCTGAAAGGATGAATCCGGAATTCTGCGGTGAGTTAGAAAGTGGACAGCATCAATTTGGAAAACCTTTTGTTGATTGAAAATCATACATACATACATATATATATATGTATATGTATGTATGTATATATATATATACACATATATATATATATTTTTTTTGCGGTACTGGGGATTGAACTCAGGGGCATTCTACCTTCGAGCTATACCCCCAGCCCTATTTTTTATTCTTTATTTTGAAACAGGGTATCACTAAGTTGCGGAGTGCCTCACTGGGTAGCTGAGGCTGGCTGTGAACCCGGATCCTCCAGTCTCAGCCTCCCAAGTGCTGGGATTACAAGCGTGTGCTGCCACGCCTGGCATAATATGGTATATATAATATGACTCCCAAGTCCACTCTGTTCTTGTAAGCTCACTGAGGACTTTTGGTGTAGTCAGTGTGTGTAGGGGGGTTTGTTAGTAGACTAATAAATTATTAGAGATACTTTCCCTTTTCCTCTCCTATATTTATCTTCTGTATTATGCTATGATTTCACTATTTCAGAGCCATCTCTGTTAGTGTTCTAACTTACTATTTTAAAACTATATATTTGACATGATAAGGAACTTATAGAACCATTAAAAAACATGGACTTCATCTCAGGGCTAGACACTTAATAGTTTTGTCCAGAGCATCTAGTGAAGGGAAACTGCCTCCTTCTCTAAGATGCCTCTACTTGCTGCTGAACAGAGTGAGCATAAAGAGTTAATGTGTCTCTAGCAGCATGGGCCAAATGATAGTGATCATGGTTGTTCTTATTGATAATGATAATTTGCGTTTTAGGTTGGAACTCAGTTTATCCGTGGTGTGTCTGGGGGAGAAAGAAAAAGGACTAGTATCGCAATGGAGCTGATCACTGACCCTTCTATCTTGTTCCTGGATGAGCCCACAACTGGTTTAGACTCGAGCACAGCAAATGCTGTACTTTTGCTCTTGAAAAGGTAATTGCATTGAGAACATTGCTCTCTCTCTTTTTTTTATTTTTTATTTTTGTGCTGGGTATTGAACTCAGGGGCATTTTATCTCCAAGCTACACCTCCAGGCATATTTTATTTTTTATTGGGAAACGGTGTCTCACCAAGTTGCTGCCAGCCTTGCTAGGTTGCTGAGGCTGGCTTTGAGCCTGCAATCTGAAGGCTGGAGGTGGAGGTCAAGGTGTCCACAGGGTGTAGACTCACTGGCCTGTAGATGGCCATTGTCTCCTTCTGTGTCCATGCCCTAATCTTCTCTTAAGAGAGGAGGACCCACTTAATGACTTGTTTGATCTTAATGACCTCTTGAAGACTATCTCCGAATGTAGCTCAGTTCTGAGGCTGTGGGGTTAGAACTTCAGCCTCTGAGTTCTGGGGAGGCCAGGGTTCAGCCATCACAGTAAACACTGATGTGAGCTGGGTTGGGTTGGTGGCAGCTACACAGACCTCGCAGGCTACTGTGTGAAGCGTGTCCTTTCCTGTCACTGGGGGCCATGGGCGTGTCCTGAGAGTCTCAAAGCAGGGCAGTGGCTGTGGGGAGGCTGAGCAGCTGGGCAAGGTGACAGTGGATGCCGGAAGGAGCTGCTGAGGGTCTTGGGGCTGGACTAGGACACCTGTGAGGAACTGGAGCCTGGGTCTTGTGCCTGTTTCCAAAACAGAACCTACTGGAAGGTCTCAGGAACTGGACCTGGGCTGTGAGGATTCAGAAGAGGCCTGAGGTGTGGGCCTGAGCAAGTAGAAGAATGAAGTTAAAACAATGACATTCCCTTTAACAAGAAAGGAGATGGTGGCAGGACTATGTATAGGAAATGTTTCAAAAAGTTAAGTTTTGGACATCTTTAAAATGAATAAAAAATAATTTTAGCTGATAGAAAAGCTCCAAGAACAAAACAGAGAAATCATCTTGCTGCCCTCCCCTGGACTCCCCAGCTGTGACACCTCACTGCCTTTGCTGCCCCCTCCACCCCCACTCACCCCTGCATAGATTTCTTCTGGCTCCATGCCCCAAGCCCCTGCATAGTGCCTAGTGAGAACTCCTAGAAGCAAGGAGGCCCCACCACATCAGCCTTCCACTGAGGAGGTCCACAAGGATGGCTTCCCAACCATCGCGTCCTCAGACTCCAGTCAGATGTCACCAGCTTCCCAGCTGTCTCTGACAGGACGTGCTGCTGTGTGCTTCTGGGTGCCACACCCAGGGCTGCACCCCAAAAGGTGATGTGAACCTCCATCGTCTCACCTGTTGCTGTCTGCTGGGCTTCTCTGCACTCCTTCCTTTTTATAATTGTTTAGTATAATTGTTTAGTATTTTGTTGGGGGGAGACAATGGTCTATTGTGGGAATATCCCATTCCTTGTCTCTCCCACCAGCCTTAGCATATGCTAATAACTCCCGCTGTTATGGTAGCTGTCTGACATGCAGTAATGGAGATTTCCTTCCTTCTTTATTCAGTTCCCATTTTGTCTAATAGGTGGTAATTTGTTATTCACTGTTTAACTCTGCTTGGCTAGTAGAAGCCACTTCAATGTGGTTTTTTTTTTTTTTTTTTTAACATAGCCCTAATCATTTTTCAAAATTTTTATTTACTTTGTGGTCATTATGATGTGCCAGTCTTGTCTTGTACTGTGCCTGGATGAGCTGTTTCTGCAAGGAGCCTTATTTCCTTCTGGTATAATTAATATTCAAAGGGATCTGGTTGTGTAGTGTGCTCACTGCTGCTAGAGTAGCATTGCTTCTAGACATTTCATAGATAGACCTAGGAAAAACACACTGTAATATAATATATATAATATAGATAGATAGCTGGGCCTGGTGGTGCATACCTGTAATCCCGGTACTTGGGAGGCTGAGATAGGAGGATCACAAGTTTGAAGCCAGCCCCAAGAACTTAGCAAGATCCTGTTTCCAAATAAAAAAATAAAATAGGGCTAGGGGTATAGCTCAGAGTTAGTATGCCCCTGAGTTCAATTCCCAGTACCACAAAAAAAAAAAAAAAGAAAAGAAAAAGAAAAAGAAACAAACCAAGCTATGAATTCATATGAATTCATAATAGTATTTTATTTCTAGTCTTAGACCTTCAGGTTATTTTGAGTCTTTGCTATTTCCACTTTTGTAAGTGACACCATACAGTGAAAGTTGCAACTACCATTTTCTCAATATATTATTTGCTCAGGCAACTAATTGAATTGTTTAATGCAACTAGTCTCTCTGATGATCACCTCTGGAAACTCCAGTCTCATTTTCTAAGCTGCCAGACACAGCAGCTTCCTGGCTTTCCCCTCTGCCCATGGTCTTGTGAGCAAGTCTTTATACTGAGAGAGAAGAATCAGAAAGATAGTAAGGTTTTAGATGCCTTAAGTCTGGAACGCCTCCAGTCAGTTGTACATGAGTAAAGGCGCTAAGCTGTGGATCTAGAATTAAGGTTCTCTTAGAGGTGCATCTGTGATATTTTTATTATCTGTAACTATGTTGAGGGTGTTCAGTAGAGAATGATGAATGATTGGTACAGAGTATCATAACTGTTTTCTTCATGCTTTGCACTGTGTAGTGCACAAGCATCTGGCCTCACGCAGAGAGCTCTGATCAGTTCTTCTCAAGCACCATGGTGCAGACGCATCACTGAGGGTCTGGTTGAAATGCAGAGCCTCTTTCCATAGGTCTGAGGTAGAGCCTAAGATTCTCCACAGGAGCGTCTAAGAGGAGATACTGATGCTGACACCGCTGCTCCTCATGCCTCACTTTGAGTGGCAGGGCTTTTATGCAATTTCACATCCTGCTTCAAGCCCTTACCCGCTCCCTGTTTCCTACCCTCCTGCCCAGTAATATTCTAGTCTCTGAGTGAAGAGTTTATCATGGGCCTGTTTTTCTGCAGTCTAAGTCTCTTTAGTAAGTTTCTTCACTCAACACACACACACACACACACACACACACACACACACACACACACACACACTCCTTTTTTTGTACATTGAGCTTCTGGTAGTTTTCCAAATAGATCTTTTTATTTCACACTTTGCTCAACTTGTTCTTGCACCTTGAATATCTTTTCCTTTTCTCATTCTTGTTGGGCTTTTTGATATTCTTATTGTCCTCAGATTGGGTTTTAATTCTTCTATTTTGCTTCAAAGAACCCTTAGCTACTTATACCCACATTATATTGAAATTATTGATCTTCTGGCCTGATTTTCTTTGAGGCAGCATACCTTGGACATACTAACATATAGTAGGTGCTTATCAAATGCTTAAATTGAAGTTATTCTTCTCATAAGATTTTTTTTTTTCGGTACTGGGGATTGAACCCAGGGGCATTCTCCCTCCGAGCTACACCCCCAGCCCTATTTTTTTTATTTTATTTTATTTTATTTTGCAGTACTGGGGATTGAACTCAGGGGCATTCTACCTCCGAGCTCTACCCCTAGCCCTGTTTTTTTATTCTTTATTTTGAAACAGGGTCTCACTAAGTTGCGGAGGGCCTCACTAGGTAGCTGAGGCTGGCCGCGAACCCAGATCCTCCGGTCTCAGCCTCCCAAATGCTGGGATTACAAGCGTGCGCCACCACGCCCGGCGCCTATTTTTTATTCTTTATTTTGAAACAGGGTCTCACTAAGTTGCGGAGGGCCTCACTAGGTAGCTGAGGCTGGCCGCGAACCTGGATCCTCCAGTCTCAGCCTCCCAAATGCTGGGATTACAAGCATGCACCACCATGCCCGGCTTCATAAGATTTTTAATATCAGTTATGAATAGTGATTTTGGCCTTTGATTCCTCTGCCCGTAACAATAACTCTGGTGAAGAGGTAGTTTGTACTCTTTCTGCCCTGGAATGAGACCAGAGATCAAAACCCAGCCTTGCCCCATTGGAACTGTGATCCCTTGGCCAGTTTATTGGCCTTTAAGCCTTATCTGAAAAATGGAGGAAATAATAATATTGAAACTGCCTTATAAAAACATTGTGAAAATTGAAGTCAAATCTTTCCTTTCCTTCTTTACAGATTGAACTCAGGGTCTTGTGAATACTAAGCATAACCTCTACCACTGAGCTTCACTCCCAGCTGCCTCAGTCTTTTTTTTTTTTTTTTTTTTTTTGCAGTGCTGGGGATTGAACTCAGGGGCATTCTACCTCCGAGCTACACCCCCAGCCCTATTTTTTTTATTCTTTATTTTGAAACCGAGTCTCACTAAGTTGCGGAGGGCCTCACTAGGTAGCTGAGGCTGGCCGCGAACCCGGATCCTCCGGTCTCAGCCTCCCGAATGCTGGGATTACAAGCATGCGCCACCACGCCCGGCTTGCCCCAGTCTTTTTAATAAAAGCATCAAATTTATGTTTCCCATCTAACAAGTAGATCGTGTAAGATGAGATGAGAAATTAGTAAGAGAAAATCAAGTTGGACTGGGAAAAAGTGATGTAATGGCAGGAATGAATAAAATATTTTACCAAGAAGTACAAGGTTGTTTTATATATATATATATATATATATATATTTTTTTTTTATTTGTCTTCTAACTTAGGATGTCTAAGCATGGACGAACAATTATCTTTTCCATTCATCAGCCTCGGTATTCCATCTTCAAGTTGTTTGATAGTCTCACCTTATTGGCTGCAGGAAAACTAATGTTCCATGGGCCTGCGCAGGAGGCTTTAGAGTACTTCTCATCAGCAGGTATGGTCAACTTTCTCACGCAGTAGATTCTTCATTCCTAGAACCCTGGGAGGGAGTAGAGGGGGTCAACAGGTATGCTGTGCTTTTTGGTTTTTGCATAAATGTAGCTTGGGTTCCATAACTCTAAACCATCTTTGGTCAGTTCAGTGCCAGAATTTTTCTTCATTTTACAGAAATTGCTTGTTATGTCACTTTCCTTTTGCTGTCTTATTTGAATATGCACGTGTGTGTGTATGTGTGTGTGTGTGTGTGTGTACGTGTATACTGAGCATATGTTTGTTCTGCTTCCCAGTTATGGTGACTTTTCCCTGAAAGTTCAGTATTAAATGTGTTGGATTCAGAGTAGTTATTCTGTCAGTTAAACATACATTTCTGAGATTTCTGGACTTTTTGGTTCTAGTTCAGATTGAATTATATAACGTTTTTATGGCTCATGCAATCTGCTTCATTTTAGAGGTAGTTAGATATTATTATAGATGTTTCTGCATTTCCCCAAATACATTTTTAAATATTCACTAGCTATCTTTCAAAAAAATTTTTTTTTGTTGTGCAATGCCTGCCATTTAAATAATCAAATATATGTGAGTCTGGGGCATCTAGGGAAGATGACCTTAAGATCAGACCTCAGGTCAAGTTCAGAAGATTGTGCTACAAGAAGCTGAGGTCAGACTTCAGGTGTGCTGTGCAGATCCTGTTCTCTTGAGAATGCTGCTCTGGGGATATCTTCTGTTAGGAATTATGGTAGCATTTGGACCTCTGAATTTAGAATGTAGAAAGCAATAATCTCTGACATACCTTGCACTGAGCAGTTAATATATTTTTTTTTCTTGGATGTAGATTTAGATTTTTTAACAAGTCCTGATAAACATCATAGCATATTGATAGCTGTTTGGGTTTTATGATTTATGCTGGGTAATGACAAATGTAGTATGTTCCAAAGAATCCAAGATTGGTTTGGGATATGTTTTTTGTTTTGCTGGGAGACAGTTGTTATAATCTTGTTAATGGAATATGTAAGAAGAAAGGATAAATTAGGGAAAAAGAGAGTAAGAAGATGAGGGAGAAGTTGTTAGAGATTCTCTCCTCCCTGGCCTTACCTCCCTCACCCTAAGTGAGTCCTTTCCTCACCACCACCCCCAAGACCATGAGTTTGTGATCTTGGGTTGCCTTCTTTTGTAGGTTACCGCTGTGAGCCCTACAACAACCCTGCAGACTTCTTCCTGGATGTCATTAATGGAGACTCCTCTGCTGTGCTATTAAACAGAGAAGAAGACAATTACGGTATGTGTGTCTTGTTGAGTAGCCTAATTGATTTGGCTGAAGATTAGCAAAGTGGTGACTCATTAAAACATTGGCTTTGTGTCATTACATAGCAAATTCATATTTTAATACCTGGATGATATGCCATACAGTCTTCCTAGTGCAACATTTATTTATCATTTTTACACTTCATTGTTGAAATGCCAATATTTTGCTCTAGTTTTTCAGTCTGTTACTCTTCAGAACTGTCACTTTTCCAAGTTTTCAGAAATCTATTGTTATGCTCAGACCACCCAATCTGCAAGCTCTGCAAACATTTTAATTTACCAATCTGAATATCTTTGAGGAAAATAATTGAGATTAAACTTTAGCAAAGCAAATAAACAAAAGGCCTTGTGAAATCACATTAATGTCTTTTCTGATTCTAGTCAGCAGAAGATAGGCTTGTTTTTCGTGAGTATTGTGTTTATTTAAGTTTTTTGATGAGCATTTATATGATACAGTCAGTTGTAAAGGGAGTTTTCATTATATTAAGTGAGATTGGCCCATCACAGAAAGTGAAGGGTCATATGTTTTCTCTAATATATGCAAGCTAGGAAGTAACTGGGATACGGAGGGACTCCAGATAATGGAGGAGAAACCTCAGTGGGGCCAGGGAGGTGATCTAAAGGAAGGAGAGGGGGATTTTGAGGTGCATTAATAGAAATACTACCATTGACTATGTGAAAATACCAATGTCAATCTCAGTACTCTGTATTGGGAAGGGAGGAGATGGGGAAGAGGTGGGGGGTGGCACCAAGTGCTGTGTACATGTATGTCATTGTCAACATGATTTACATTATGATGTGAGACTATACTGCACCAATAAAAGCATAGTAAATAAACAAATATTATCACTGTTTATAGTATTGTATGTGTGTGTGTGAACCCAGGGGTGTTTTTACCTCTGAGCTATATCCCCAGCCCTATTTTTAATTTTTATTTAAAAAAAAAAAAGGCTTACTAAGTTGCTGAAGGCCTCACTAAGTTACCGAGGCTGTCCTCAAACCTGCAATCCTCCTTTGTCAGTCCCCCAGGTATTGGGATTACAGGCATGTGTCACTATGTCTGGCTCTTTATAGTATCTCTAAAATAAGAAACATGGCAGTTTATACATTTGAATATAGAAAGTAAGGACCAGATTTTTATGTTAAGAATTATAACTCCTTATGTTAATAGTTGGGAAAAGGTCAGCTCACTTAGCTGTGTTTTTCTAATGTGTAAAGGACAAAGTAAATGTTTTACACTCAAGCTTTAGAATTAAGGCATTATCCAGAAAAGGGAGGGAGGTCACAGAATATTGGGTTAAATCATCTTTTGTCTGTTAATAATGTTTCCTTTCTTTATCCACTTTTATTCCAAAGCCAATGTTCAGATTGAAGAGCTTGCCAAGAGAGAAAAGACAATCATAGATACCTTAGCTGACTTTTATACCAACTCCACATTCTACAGAGAAACAAAAGAAAGTTTAGAGCAACTCTCAGGTGGTCAGAAGAAGAAGAAGAAAAGCTTAGCCTCCAAGGAGATCGCCTATGCTACTTCCTTCTGTCATCAACTCAGATGGATTACCAAGCGCTCTTTCAAAAATCTACTGGGTAATCCTCAGGCCTCTATAGCTCAGGTAACTGGACAGATTCTTTTAATCGTGCTGTGAACTACTCATATGGGAGCATTTGGTTCTGCTATTGTCTGCTTCAGGATTGTGTTCATCTTCTACCCACCCTTCTGGTTTCTTGTCCTCCCTACTCCATGTGGGGTATAAAAACATTCAATAGAACATGTGAAACACAACTAAATTGTTTCTCATGTAAACTTTTTTTTAGTGGTTTCTTGGGCTGCCTATCTCAGAATTTTTGTGTTTTAAACATGCTGTAATGGATAATCGTAGTGGAATTAAAGAAAAAAAAAAAAGTAAGGCCATGATAACCACGTATGGGATTTTCTAGTAGCTGTTCACTGTTGTTCACTGATTCATTCCAAAAGCTCAACCCCAAATCATGCGACTTTAGTTCAGGTGTGAACAAATGGGGAAGAATAAAATTCTATACTCTAATACCTTATGATGGCAGAGGGATGATAACAGAATAAAGAAAATAAATAGCATGTCAGATGGCAGAAGGGGCTATGCAGAAAGTTTAAGAAGATAAGGGATGGAGAGGGGAGAGGAAGGCAGAGGACAGTAAGGAGAAGGAGGCTGATTTGCAGTTGAAATCAGATGGTGAGGGAAACCAAACTACCGAAAGGTAGTTTGGGCTGTCCATTGAGGGAAGAAACTGTATGTAAAATACTGTTCCTTGTAATTGATCTTCCTTATTTAGAGATTCTAATCTTTGGACAGGACTAGATACCTCAAAAAGTTTGCATATTATGCACATGTAGTAACCAGACTTAACAAAGATATTTATTGTCAAGTCAACTCTTTCTTAATTAAGATGACATAATATTCTTTCCTCTTTTTGGCTGGCTCTGTGGTAGTTGTTGATCATCACTCCGTAAGATTTTTTCTTTTATTCTTAACCCCTATGACACACAAATACTACACTCTCAATTTATTTGTCCATCATTTATAAAGAAATCAATTTAGCTGGTTGAGGGTTGTTATTTTATTATCAGTTATTGAGTTTCCTTTGAGTACTAGAAGATGGCATGTTATAGGTGCTAATGAAATAGTACTGTTAACTCATGCACAATAATTTTCATATTTAAGTATTGTCTGTCATCTTCCAAGTCTGAGAGCCTATATCCCTTGTTTGAGTCATTTATCAATTGCTCCAAACATGTTTGGTCCTTGTGATCTGTCACTTCTGTCAGAACACAGGCAATTTTATGTCCTGGCAATCAAAGATAAATTGTATTCTCTGAAAATAGATTTGATGTAATTTGGAAATACCACAGATGAGTTAGATTCATTAACCTGGGTTACTCTTGTTCTACAGTGAAATGATGGAATGAGTTGATTCTTTGTGTAATTTCTGCATTAGGTTTTACTTTCTTGCCTCTAAAAGTGGTTCATAAGTATATTGTCCAAGACATATGCACTGGGCAGTGCATGATTAGAGTAAGCATCTCGCAATCCACTCATGTACCTGTGCATACTTCATGTTGATAGAGCCATAAGCATTTATTTCAGAAGATTGAGCTGTTGAGATAGTGTATACTAGTGTATACATAGTTTAAATATGACAGAGTAATGGACCTTTCCCCCTAAATTTTTGCCTTATTAGCAAAGGGATTTTTAAGGGAGCCTCATAAGTGAAACATTTATGTAATAACCTTTTTGGACTAAGGTTTCACAAATTTTTTTTTTTTTTTTTTTTGCGGTACTGGGGATTGAACTCAGGGGCATTCTACCTCCGAGCTACACCCCCCAGCCCTATTTTGTATTCTTTATTTTGAAACCGAGTCTCACTAAGTTGTGGAGTGCCTCACTAGGTAGCTGAGGCTGGCCGCGAACCCGGATCCTCCGGTCTCAGCCTCCCAAATGCTAGGATTACAAGTGTGCGCCACCACGCCCAGCAAAATATTTTTTTTTCAGATCATCATTTTGTTTTTCTTCTTTGGTTTGCTTCATCCTCAAATGACCTTCACAGGTTCTCTCATGTCTTAGTACTGTTGTAGGGTTGAGATCTTTTTTTTTTTTTAACTCTGAAATTTCCAAGATATATGGTAGGATAGTTTTTGTTCTTTGGATTACCATTTCTTTTATTTTTATAATTATCCCATGAATGATAATAATAAGTGGAATTCTTCAAATACATAATATCATAATGTAAACCTTAAGGTTTCGCTAACTGAAGCATTCTTAAGAGACTTCTCATCCTAAAAACAAAAGTGATGCTTGTCCAGTCTCCTTGGGAGCCAGCTGCACAGGCTGAGTAGGGAATATGGGCGAGGATGGGGAAGAACTGGCAGCTCAGGGGTGATGTGGTGTCCGCGGGCCTCCCTGGCTGAGGTTGAAGTAGAAGCAGTGACAGAAGCACTTGGTGCCCCCAGAGACAGCTGGCTGCGTGCTTTGGTGACAGTGACAGTGCACTTTCCCATGTAGGTAGGGACTGCCCAGCTTTTGGAGAGGTGCGGCCCACACCTACTTCCTTAGCGTGCATAATTCCATTGTCTGAATTTGCATGTGTGCTTTTAAATTTTTATTTATTTTTAATATTAAGAGCAAAGGCATCCTGTTTTCACTTGAATGTCTTGAAATATGAAATTGTGCATGTTCACTGGCATACACCTTGAGAGTTCAGTTCAGGTCAAAACTCCTGGCTACTTGGACTTTATTTTATTTCCCAAATGACTTCCCTTGATACCCGCCTTGCTCTGCTACCCAGTGTGGCACTTGTGGGTCCAGTACCTGAGCTGGGCCCTGACTCGGCAGTGCCTAGTGGACACTGGGAGGAATCTTAGCTTGTCCAGTAGTCTGCTTTGCTGTCTTTTCAGTTCTCCAAATAGGAGATAACTTAATTTTCAACTTGATTTAGAAAGCAGTCTAATAATGTATACTGGACTCTGGCCAGACCATTTAAAGTGTTTATCTCAATGGAGAGATCTAATTATGTAACAATATATCTTATAGTAATAAATGATATGTAAAATAAATAAAATAAATATATGTACATTTTTATACCTCTAATTGAAACTTTTTTATTTTCATTTTTCTTTTTGAAAAGATCGTTGTTACAACCATACTGGCACTAGTTATAGGTGCCATTTACTTTGGACTAGAAAATAATCCTGCTGGAATCCAGAATAGGTAAGTAAATTTGGATCTTGATTTTGAGAAAATGCAGTTACTTTGTTTAAGCTTATGGACATCCATTAAAATTTTTAATTTAAGACAAATACAGGGCAAATATCTCTTGTGGAGGAGGGTGAGTGAGCGAGTTGAAAACTGAATGGAAGAGTTGTTTTTCATGCCCACAAACATATAT
The DNA here is from genome assembly GCA_004027655.1 of Graphiurus murinus. Taxonomy (NCBI): domain Eukaryota; kingdom Metazoa; phylum Chordata; class Mammalia; order Rodentia; family Gliridae; genus Graphiurus; species Graphiurus murinus. Next base: position 105,377 of record PVLC010002152.1, on the reverse strand, counting down.
ATTATATATATATATATATATATATATATATATATATATATGTATCTATGTCTTTTGATCAACTATGTAAAACATAAAGCTCACCTTTTTAGCCATTTTAAGCATATAATTCAGTAGCATTAAGTATATTCACATTGTTGTCACCTCCATCTAACTCCAGAACTCTTTTTGTCTTCTCAAATGGAATTGCCATACCCATTAAACAATAACTTCTCATACCCTCTCCCAGTGCCAGGCAAGCACCCTTCTACTTTATGTCTCTGACCTTGACTACTCTAGGAACTTCATGTACATGGAGTCATTTAAGAATTTGTCCTTTAGTGACTGACTGACTTCTCTTAGCATAATGTCTTCATGCTCATCCATGTTGTAGCATGTGTCAGAATTTCCTTCCAATTTAAGGTGAATAATGGTCTATTTGTATAATCGTCTAGTGTGTGTGTGTGTGTGTAATATTTCATTTATCTATTTATCTATTGGTGTATTTGGGTCGCTTTCACCTTTTGGCTCTTGTGAATAATGCATAATACAAATATGTATTTGTTTTCCTGCTTTCAGTTTTTGAGGGGGGGTATATTACCAGAAGTAGAATTGTTGAGTCATCTAATAATTGTGTTATTTTTTTTGAGAAACTGCCATTCTGTCTTCCACAGCAGTTGTACCATTTTACTTTCTTACCAGCATCTCACAAGAGTTCCAGTTTCTCCATATCTTCACCAACACTTACTATTCATTTTATTTTATTTTTTTTATACTTTTATCGGCACATCGTAATTATCATAGTGAAGTTCAGAGTCATACAAACACACATGCCCACAGGTCTTGGTGTGTTTCCCTTCAGGTCCCACCTGCTCTCCACCCCTCCCCGTTCATAACAGTGAGGTTGGCAGTGGCACCTTCACATAGGAGCACAGCATAATTTGAGCTGTTTCTTTCATCAGTTCTGCCTTTTCCCCTAATCACCTTCCTTCCCCTGTCTCCTTCCACTGTTCTGTTGGTCACTTTCTTCAACAATCAAAAGTCTCTTTTGTTTCCTATTTCCTTTCTAGTTTCCACATAGGAGAGAAAGCAGTCAACCCTTGATTTTCTGAGACCAGCTGATCTCAGAATAATATTGTCTAGCTCCATCCATTTTCCTGCAAATGATATAATTTGTCGATTCAAGTCCTTTGCCCATTTAAAGAAATTTTTGTTGTTGTTGTTGAGTTGTAGGAATTCTTTATATTTCTGGATTATTGATCCCTTCCTTATCAGATATATGATTTTTAAATTTTTCTAATTTGGTGCATTGTTTTTTTTATTCTTGATAGTATTCTTTGATGTATAAATGATTGGTATATTTCAGTTTATTTTTCTGCCTTTTGTCAGCCAGTTTTCATTATATTTTTTACTTGTTTGACTTCAAGGACTCAGCTTTCGTGTTTGTGGATAGCACCTATGTTAGTGTTATGATCCATACCTAGTTTCAGTTATGATGTGTCCTTAAAAATCTTGTTCCATGATGAGACTTACTCATTACTTCCTTCCTTCCTTAATTCCTTACTTTGGTGATGGGGTCTCACTATGTTGCCCATGCTGGCCTTGAATTTTTGGGCTCAAGCGATCTTCCTGCCTTAGCCTTCCAAGTAGCCTGGCGTGTACTACTGCATCCAGCTATACAGTGAGATTTCTCAATGGCAGTGAGATTTCTCAATGGCTGTGTTCTAAACATAGGTGTTCAGTTGTATAAAAGGCTTCAGAATTCTTGTTGTAATTTATGTACTGAAAACTATGTTTTGTTAGACACTGAGCTCTGTATTTGACACTCATAATCTCAGATTACCTTCCAAAGGCCAGAGGTAGAAGGTTTTACTCAAGAAGCTTATATTGAATCTATTTTGATGTGTGGAAAAAGCTGATTAGTTTTTTTTTTTTTTTTTTTTT
>PVLC010002152.1:56522-103354 GCA_004027655.1 Graphiurus murinus | reverse complement strand
TGATTAGTTTTGAAAGAAGGAATAAGCCTAAAAGTAGATTTCACTCAGGTAAAATATTTTTTTTCTGTGTGGAATCAAATAGTCTCATTCCACAGTAAAACTATTATTACAGCTATTTTTAGTTATTGTTTGTTTTCATCTTCCCTGAAGGTGGAGATCTCTGGATTGTTTCCAAACTTGCTAGTTAACTGATGGTTTGTATAGCTGGTATCTCTTAATCCAGCAGAGCAAATCTTTGTGCTAGGATGTAGGGATGGTGGGCCTGTACATGGAGTGGCAAGAAGCATTTGGGGAAAATGTTGAGAAACCTATTTTCAACTGGAGTTTTAAAGATGAACAGGGAAGCTAAACATTAAAAGTCTTGGTAAAAAGATTCAGAGAAATAAGAGCGTTAGCTATTTCTTCAGATGTTTTGTGGAGAAATTGGGCATTAACCTTAAATTAATTTAAATTTTTTACTTAGATTTGCTACTAATTATTTAGGAATTTGGACTATGTGAAAGCAGTCTGCGTGTGGCTTATCTATTCCTTACTGCAGTAGTTAGTGATTGATTCTTTGATTAGAAGAAAATCTGCTTCATCGGGGATCTGAATGATTTCTTCAGGGCTGAATATTAGTACTTCATTTGAAATGTCTTGGGAAGCCAACGGTTTAATTCTCTCTTTGGGGACTCAAGCATGATCTTTGTAGTTTCTCTAAACTGTGTAATTGGGAAACTGGATTTGAATCCTGTGTAGAGTATGATCTACACAGGCATTTTTTTTTGTTGTTGTTGTTGTTGTTAGGAAAAACAAAAATCAGATCCAGTAATCTCACTGCTGGGTATTTACATAAAATATTTGAAGTGAGTTTGTGGAAGAGATATCTGCACTCCCATATTCATTGTAGCCCTGTTTGCAAGAGCAAAATGATGGGAACAAGGTGTCTATTCCCAGATAAATAGATAAGGAAAATGGGCTATGCATACACAGTGGAATACTGGTCAGCCTTAAAAAAGAAATCTTGTCATTTGTAACAACATGGAGGGAATTGAAAAACATTATGTTAAGTAAAATAATTCAGATACAGAAATACAGACAGTACATGTTCCCACTTATATGTAGATTCTAAAGTAATCAAATTCTTAGACCTGGAGAGTAGAATGGTTAATGGTGGTGCCAGAGATTAAGGGGTGGGGAGAATGACGAGATGATGGTCAAAGGTTCAAAACCTCAGTAACGCAGGAGAAATAAGCTCCCCCTCTTTGAGATATAATGCACAACATGGTAAATGAAGTAATAATGTACATTTCAAAATTACTAAGTGTAAATTTCAAATATTCTCACCATAAAAATGATAAATATTTGAGATGATAGCTATCACTTTTATTAGCTTGATTTAATTATTTTATGCTGTATTCATTAGTAATAACATCACTCTGTACCCTATAAATATATAACTGTAATTTCCTGCTTTATAATTTAATACAATTTTAAAACTCAGATCAATAAGTAGATATAATAGATGTGGTTTGCCACCTTAAAAAGAATTAGCATTAAATTCATCAATGATAAAAGTATTCAATATAAAATAATCATTAGAAGTAATTACTAAGAGTAATTACTAAAAGTATTACTTTTGATTTAGAAGTAATTTTACTGTCTACTTTTTCAGAATCATAAACATTACCATTAGATGTAAGACAACAAATTGAACTGAATCTTTGCTAAGTCCCATGTTTCTCAAATTGGCTTTTTATTTTATTTTAGGTTTATTCCCATACAGAAAGTTATACAGCTGTTTATCTACTAGGCCTTGATAGTTTAAATTCATTTTAATTACTGCATTAACATTTACATTTAAAATAGTCTGTAACCTTTATTCTTTAGGTATTCAAAATAAGTGTCTATGTATTCTTATTTTTCTTTTAAGGTAATTGGGTTTGTTCACGTAGGTTTATAGTTTTTAAATTGTCCTCTTGTTTTTATGTCATTTAAATGATGTACCACATCATCTTTTTCCTTAGTTTCAACTAACATCCTCCATGTTAAGTCATTTTTTTCTATAAAGGAAAGCCCATCCTTGTTTCAAGGATGTTAGCTGCTCTCATAAAATTCATATTTCTATCAGAGTGGAGATTAACTGAGCATTTTCCTTTTAAAACTCAATTTTTTAAATATACTTTTATTGGTGCATTGCAATTACACATCATAATGGGGTTCAGAGTGATACAAATATACATGCATATCACTTGTTGTGTTTAACTATTTCTTTTCATACAGGTACATACATTAACTTTTTCTTTATAAATAAGCTTTGTGATACATACCTGCAATCCCAGTACTTGGGAAGCTGAGACAGGAGGATCACAAGATTGAGTCCAGCTTCAGCAACTTAGTGAGACCATGTTTTAAAATAAAAAATACAAAAGGGCTGGGAGTATAGTTCAGAAGTAGAATGCCCCTGAGTTCAATCCCCAGTAACATTAAAAAAAAAAAAAAAAAAAAAAAAAAGCATCACTTTGATTTCTTTTTTGAGTCCTTTGCAAACTCTATAGGAAGGTGTTTATCCTAAATCAAAGCTAATTGTCAGGGCTTTGTTGATGGCTGCGTGGGAATATCTGTAATATAGAACTGAGTGAGGGTTCCTTGCAGGTCCTGTGTTTTCCTTCAATACCTTACTTTCTTCTTTATTCCACTCTAAGACCAAACTGCCTAATTGAATGTTTTAACATTTTTGGGCTTTATCTTGCTGTTTCTCTTTTTATATATTAGCAATGATACTTGCGATTTCTGCCAGTTAAATTGAAGGGGATAGTATTTTCACGACCTGAGTGTTAGCTGTAGTTACCATAACAAAATACCATGGACTTGGCAGCTTAAACAACAGGAATTTCTTTCCCCTCAATTGTAGGGTCTGGAAGTCGAGGTCAGGGTTCCATCCCGCAGGGTAAGGCTCCTGTGAGGCCCCTTCCCAGCTTGCAGATGGCAGCCTGCACTCTGTGCCTGCTCATGGCACAGCTGGCTCTGCTGTTTCTTCTCTTCTAAGGAAACTAATCCCATCCAGGGGCTGCACTCTCATGACATCACTTAAACCCAAAGGCTTATCTCCAAGTTCCACCACACTGGGGGCCTGGGCTTCAATATATGGATTTCAGAGGAACCCAATTCAGTGAACAACCTAAGAATGTGAGTTTTGGAATGCTGGGTAATGTGGAGACCCACAGTGCCGACAGACACAGAGACGGGGGAGACCTGACAGGGCTGTGCTTCCCTTTCTGTTTTAACAGAACTTCTTTTTTTTTTTTTTTTAAATGTGTTCAGTGTTCTGTCATTTGTGGAAGTGGTTGTGTGGGTAGAACCCTGACCCGAGAGTGATGACTAAGGTGCCCCTGTCCCCTTTTGTCCGGCAGAGCAGGGGTTCTTTTCTTCCTGACAACCAACCAGTGTTTCAGCAGCGTGTCAGCTGTGGAGCTCTTTGTGGTGGAGAAGAAGCTCTTTATGTAAGTAGGTCTCTCTTCTGGGAAGGGCCATTCAGGGCTACTGGTCAAACTGGTCACATCTGGAGCCAAGGGATTACTAGTATTTTTTATTTTCTCTTGCTTACTTTTTTTGAATTGAAAAATATAAATCTCATATGCTTATTGTGTACAACATAGCTTTCGAAGTATGTGTTGGAGTTGCCTGTACCCATTGAGAAAAAGCAGCCATGAGCAGGGTGGAAAAGCAGGAGCATGTGGGGCCTGGTACCAAGGGAAAGGGACTTTCAAGGGTAGGATATGGCTGCCAAATCCCAGTGTTGCCGAGAAAGCAGACAATAATGGGGCTGAAGAGAATCTTTTGTTTTTAGCAAATAACAAGCCATGATGACCCTTGCCAGAAATATTTGAGGAACCTGGTAGAGATTAAGTCCGGGTTAAGTGTGACTTGGAGGTGGGAGATAATGCTAACAAAGACTGACCAAGTGCAGCCCTCAAGTGGCTGGAGGAGTGGGAAGTGCCAGAGGGCAGCCTCAATAAGGAGCAGGCGGGTTTTGTCCTCGTGTTTTTCAAAGATGGGAGATTTACCCCCACATTTCCATGCCAAGGAAAGGGATCATCAGAGAAGGAAGGGATGGAGATATTTTGGGAAACTTTGAATTAGGGGAGAGAAATGTCAGGAAGAGGAAAGATTAGGGTTTGTACATTGGCTGTACGTTGGAGGCATGATCATTGAAGAAGTCATTTTCTTCTTTAACATGAGAGCAACAGAAGTAAAAGGAGTTTAGGGATCTGAAGCCACATGGGGGCCTTGGAGAAGAACAGCATCACCTTCTTCACTCTCGGAGGTGGGGAGAAGTCTTCACTACCTCTGGGGTTAGCCTCTGAAGTGCTCCCAAGAGAGAGCCAGCGTCAGAGGAGAAGCACCGAGCCCCTGAGGAGGTTTCTGTGCCCAGAGGGGATGGTAGCAGAGGGGAGTCCTGTAATGACAGAGAGTCATAGCAAGAGCGTCGTGGTCATGGGCTGACATCCCAGGGAGGCTGCATGGGGTGAGCCTGCAGCAGCAGGACAGCTGTGGCATTAGACCCTGGTGGGAGCAGAGTCTGTATAACGAGCCTCGCATCTTCTGTCTTGTGCCTTCTTAACTAATCTGTTGTGTTTGATATATATATATATATTTTTTTTTTTTTTTCTGTAGACACGAGTATATCAGTGGATACTACAGAGTATCATCTTACTTCTTTGGAAAACTGTTATCTGATTTACTACCCATGAGGTTTTTGCCAAGTGTCATATTTACATGTATACTATACTTCATGATAGGTAAGTGACAAGACAAAGAAGATGTATCTTAGTTTTAGATATGAGATGAAGCCAATTTCTTTATCTTTTATTTTTCACCGTCTTTCTCTGTAAAGATAAGGGGAGATATAAGACGGAGGTAAAATAATCAACACACACATGCACACACTCTCACAGGTGTTCCTGAGAGGTATTCTTATGGCTCTTTCAAAATCTTCAGACTGTATGACCCAGAGCATTAGCTCTCTGTAGTTTATAAAGTAGTTTATGAGCCAGGCATGGTAGTGTATACCTGTAATCCTAGTACTTTGGAAGCTGAGACAGGAGGATCACAGGTTTACAGTCAGTGTCAGCAACTCAGGCCTTTCACAATTTTGTGAGACCTTGTTTCAGAATAAAAAATAAAAAGGGCTGTGAGTGTAGCTTAGAATGCCCCTGAGTTCAACCCCTAGTACCACAAAAATGAATGAATGAGTGAATGAATGAATAAATTGTTTATGAAAGTTTACTTAGCCCCATTCCAAATCATAGAGCCATTGGTGATTTGTCTAGGGGGACCTAGGTTATGGAGGCTCCTCTTCTTTTCCAAATACTAAGACCACTGTAAGGTCCCTTAACCCTGATACCAGTTTCTCTACTAATGCAGTTACAGTAAACAATGGGTAACATGGAGATGTTGGATAGGTGAATGTTCTGTTGATGAGTTTCCTCTGGGAGGAGAAGACAGTGGAATTTTGACAGCTGTGTTGCCTGTAGCTCTCTATCTCAGCAACTCAGAAATTGTTCATAAATACACATAAAGGAACATAAGTGTTATATGGAAAAGTGCTTTTGTAGTAAGTGTAAAAAAAAGCTGTATGATAACCTCATGCAGTTTCATGGAGAGAAACAATGAAATTGGTGCCCCAGGGTCATTGGATAGTGGTGATTTTTTAAATTTTGATATTAGTTTCTCAAAATATTATAGTTATTTGCACAATCATCCTAAATACATGGTGACCCAGGCATCCGTGCTGAGCTCTTCTTTTCTCTAAGGACTGAGACCAGCGGTGGACGCTTTCTTCATTATGATGTTTACCCTGATGCTGGTGGCTTATACGTCCAGTTCAATGGGTCTGGCCATAGCAGCGGGTCAGAGTGTGGTGTCTGTAGCAACACTTCTAATGACCATCTCCTTTGTGTTTATGATGGTGAGTATGAACTGTGCTTCTCTGAGACCAAATCTTTCCCTTTGTTTCTTCCTGCAACTTCACCTCTCCTGTGAAACCTGTTTTGAAGATTCTGTACATGGGATTTGGATGCTTTCAGGAGGCTATATGCTGAAATATAGTTTATATAGAGACTGTACCAGATTTCCTCCTGGCCTTTATCCCTTTTTTGCAGTTCTAACGTAGTTACTATAACTTGCTTTTAAAAGACACTTCCTACTGACATTCTATGAAACCTTGATAAATTGTAACTTCACAAGTCAGAAGAATAAAGATTGGCCTATTCCCTGAAAAACATGACAGGTACCTGCCTACCTTTCATGCTGGGGTTAGAGATCTGCCAGCTATTTGCCCACAGCAGAGGTGGCTGGTTAGATTCACTACTATCCAAGGTGGGGGACAAGCTCCATGAAAGGTGTATGGTGTGTGTCACGGAAGTCTATCTTGAGCACCTCTTGCATTTTGAAAACACTGGAAAATTCCAAGTCCATGGTACTAGCTCACCTCCTTTCTGGGTTCCTGGTGAATCTCATGTACCAATACATTTGTGCTTATCTTTCATTTTTAATGGTTACTTAGTTCTAATCCTGTATGTCCCCAAATTTTGCACTCAGATAGATGAATTGATATCAAATAAACAGGAGTACTTAGTTCATTAATACACAGTTTTAATATTACTTTATGGTGCAGCAGAAGCAAGTTTCTTTAAATGCTACATCATTAGCTGAGATTCTTCCCAAAATTTAGTTCTTCCATTTCCAAATTTGGCAACTACTAATGAGAAAGTGCTAAATCATATATTTCCTGTACTCTCACCCAATAAGTAAAAAATGTTTAGAATGATTTATTTGATGCTTTGACTGATTTTTATTTCAGGGTATCTATAGAACTTTAAAAAACAGTCATAAAACTGTATTCTCTTCAGAAATGCTGTGTTATATATTAAGTACTTGGTTAGGTCCATTCCAAATGTATTCAGACACACCCCAACATTGTCACTGTTCTACATATGCCAGTACACCTAGTACCAGGTGGGAGAAGTTTCATATGAACCTCATCCCCATCTTTCTTTGTTTTGGGCAATCCTTCCTGGCATCTCTGTTGTGATAACTGCTCATTGGCAGCATCAGATGGAGGTACTGGCCACGCTTGCTTGCTGCTCTTCTTCCCATTATGCTGTTTATCAGTTCTAGGCTTTGGGTTACCTTAATCCTGCATTCTGAACCCTAAATTATTCCTGAAGTCATGGACATAAAATTCAAACCCTTGTAAATAACAAATCTTACTGTTCTATAAAGGTGGAGAAGGGCATGTGATACTCAGTTTTGTTCTGGTATGTGTTCCTGATTGCCACGTTCATTAGCAGAACATGTAGTGATGGTATCATTAGCCACTACATGTCCATGAGTTTCACATCTGAAGATTCTACCAAAAGCAGATAGGAAATATACAAAGAATAAAACTGCCTCTGTGCTGAATGTGTGCAGATTTTCTTCTGGTCATTAATACAGTATAACAGCAATTTACATAGCATTTACATTGTATTAGATATTATAAGCAATATGAAGATGACTTTAAATATAAAGAGTGCATATAAAGTATAAAGCCTATGCATGAGTTACATGCACATACTCTGCCATTTTAAAAATAATGAAATGGGAGCCGGGCATGGTGGCGCACGCTTGTAATCCCAGCATTTGGGAGGCTGAGACCGGAGGATCCAGGTTCGAGGCCAGCCTCAGCTACCTAGTGAGGCACTCCACAACTTAGAGAGACCCGGTTTCAAAATAAAGACTAAAAAATAGGGCTGGGGGTGTAGCTCGGAGGTAGAATGCCCCTGAGTTCAATCCCCAGTACCGCAAAATAATAATAATAATAATAATAATAATAATAATAATAATAATAATAATGATAATGATGATGAACTGGAATATCAGTAGACTTTGTTATCTGTGTGTGCAGGTACTGTAACCAGTCTCCCTTAGATACAGGGATGGCTGTTCTTTTTGATATTCCCTTGTGTGAAGTTAAGAGAAAGATGAGGACCTAGTCTTTACAATTAAGTAGCTTCCAAGTACATGTAATATATGATATAGATTATACTTATTGTACTTCCTTTAAAAATCATAAGCATCAGAAACTACTTTGAAAAACTATACTCTAACAAAATAGAAAATCTAGAAGAAATTGACAAATTTCTAGACACCTTACTAAATTGAGTCAAGAAGATATAGAAAACTTAAACCGACCAATAACAATCAAAGAGATAGAAACAGCAATAGTTTACCATCAGCCGGGCGTGGTGGCGCACGCTTGTAATCCCAGCATTTGGGAGGCTGAGACCGGAGGATCCGGGTTCACGGCCAGCCTCAGCTACCTAGTGAGGCACTCCACAACTTAGTGAGACTCCGCTTCAAAATAAAGACTAAAAAATAGGGCTGGGAGTATAGCTCGGAGGTAGAATGCCCCTGAGTTCAGTCCCCAGTACTGCAAAAAAAAAAAAAAGAAAAAGAAAAAAAGAGTTTACCATCAACAAAAGCCCAGGACCAGATGGTTTTCCAAGTGAATTTTATAAAACCTTTATAGAAGAGTTAATTCTAATACTCCTCAATCTATTCTATGTAATTGAAAGAAATGGAACTCTCCCAAACACATTCTATGAAGCCAACATCACATTAATACCAAAGCCAAATAAAGACAGCTCAAGAAAATAAAACTATAGGCCTATATCACTGATGCACTTAGACACAAAACTGCTAAACAAAATACTAGCAATGTGCATTCAAAACACATCAAGAAAATTATACACCATGACCAAGTCAGTTTCATCCCAGGGATGCAAGGCTGGCTCAACATATGGAAAACAATCCATGTAATTCACCACATAAACAGAATCAAAGACAAAAATCACATGATCATTTTAGTAGATGCTGAAAAGGCATTTGATAAAATCCAACGCCCATTCATTCTAAAAGCACTGCAGAGAATCAGAATAGAAGGAATGTACCTCAACATCAGAGGCAATATACAATAGGCCCACAGCCTATATCATATTAAATGGAGAACTGCAAGAGTTCCCACTAAAAACAGAAGCAAGACAAGATGTCCATTATCACCACTTCTGTTCAATATAGTACTTGAGACTCTAGCCAGAGCAATAAGGCAAGAGAAGGAAATCAAAGGGGTAAAGATAGGAAAAGAAGATCTAAAACTATCCCTTTTTGCAAATGGCATGATACTATAGTTAGAAGATCCAACAAATTCAACCAAAAAACTTATAGACCTGATGAACAAATTCAGCAAAGTGTCTGGATACAAAATCAATCTTAAAAGTTCAGAAGCATTTCTGTATGCCAACCATAAATCCACTGAAAAAGGAATCCAGAAAAGAATTTCACTCACAATAGCACCCTGAAAAATAAAATACTTACTTAGGAATAAACCTAACCAAGGAGGTAAAAGACCTCTATAAGGAAAACTATAAAAAGTTGAAAAAAAAAATTGAAGAAGACCTTAGAAGATGGAAAGATCTTCCATGCTCTTGGATAGGCAAAATAAATATCATCAAAATGGCCATTCTCCCAAAAATGATCTAGAGATTCAATTTGATACCCATTAAATTACCAAGGTCATTCCTTACAGACATAGAAAAATCAGTCCTTAAATTAATTTGGAACAACAACAAAAAAAGCCAAGAATAGCCAAAGTAGTTCTTAGCAACAAGAACCATGCAGGAGGCATCACAATACCTGACTTCAAACTCTACTACAAAGCCACAGTAATAAAAACAGCATGGTATTGGCACAAAAACAAACACGTACACTAATGGAGCAGAATAGAAGACTCAGAAACAAACTCCCACACAGTTAATTGATTTTTGACAAAGGAGCCAAAAGCATACACTGGAAAAAAGATAGCCTCTTCAACAAATGGTGTTGGCAAAACTGGTTAACTGTATGCAAGAAAATGTAAATATACTCCACTTTCTCACCCTGCACAAGAGTTAATTCAAGATGGATCAAAGATCTGGAAGTCAGGCCAGAGACTTTGAAGCTACTTGAAGAGTGCATAGGTCCAAAACTTCAACACATAGACACAGGTAAAAACTTTCTCAATAAGACCCCCAAAAGGCACAAGCAACTCAAAGGAAGATCAATACATGGGATTACATTAAACTGAAGAGCTTCTGTGCAGCAAAGGAAACTATCAAAAACCTCAACAGAGAGCTCACAGAATGGGAGAAAATTTTGCCAGCTACCCCTCCAATAGAGGACTAGTATCTAGAATATACAGAGAACTCAAGAAACTCACAGCTAAGAAAACAAATAACCCAATCAAAAAATGAGCAAATGATCTAAATAGGCACTTCACAAAAGAAGACATACAAATGGCCAATAAATGTATGAGGAAATGTTCAACATCATTAGCCATTAGAGAGATGCAAATCAAAACTATCTTGAGATTTCACCTAACCCCAATTAGAATGGCAATCATTAAAAACAATAAGCTCTGACGAGGGTGTGGAGAAGTAGAATACGTTGTTGGTGGGATTGCAGATTTGTGCAACCACTTTGGAAAACAATATGGAGGATCCTCAGACGAATGGGAATGAACCTACCATATGATCCAGCAATACTACTTCTGGGTATCTTCCCAAAAGAATGGAAACCAAACTATCAGAGCAATGCATGTGTATCTATGTTGATAGCTGCATAATTCACAATTGCCAAACTATGGAACCAGCCAAGATGTCCAACAACAGATGAATGGATTACAAAACTATGGGATATGTACACAATGGAATTTTACTCAGCCATAAAGAAGAACAAAATATGTCATTTGCAGGGAAATGAATGGAACTGGAAAACATTATGCTAAGTGAGATTAGTCAGTCAGTCACAAAAAGTAAAAAGTAGTATGCTCTCCCTAATATGTTAAGCTAGGGAGAAAAATGGGACATAAGAGGGACTCTAGATGAAGAAGGAGAAATCTTAGATGAGCAAAGAAAGCGACTTAACTGAAGATGTGTGTCAGGGGGAACACCCTAATGCACATGATGTACTTTCATAAACATATCAAAGTCATTCACTAAACTGAACTTGAGAAGGTGGGGGGGAGGGAGTGGAGTGGGAATTGGGGAAGGGTTAAATAAGAGATGTGTGCATCTATGCCTCTACCAGCTTGTATCCAACAAAGATGTATGATTACAATGCACCAAAAAAAAAAAAAATTATAAGCAGCCTTAGCTACGCAGAGGTATACATATGCAAAGGAGAATTAGTGTTTAGAGCAAGTGGAAGGAATTTCCAGAAAGTGCTGGTCCTAGGAGAAATGTTTAGACGATTGTGGCATTCTTAAAGAAAATCTTTGTAGAATTCTTCATGAAATCACTGGATCAATTTTGACTTTTGGTTTTTGCTTATTGCAGCTTTTTTCAGGTCTCCTGGTAAATCTCAAAACCATTGCTCCTTGGCTGTCTTGGCTTCAGTACCTCAGCATTCCTCGATATGGCTATACGGTAAATTGTCTTCATCTGTCATTGTGAGTGGGCTGAAAGCTGGGAATAAACAAATTAATCCTAACCATCTCCTTAACCATGAGCTGTGAACATCTCCCATCCAGGAGTTTCCTTTCAGGAGCAATGAATGAGAATTGCCTATTAGCCTTGATTGGCACAAGATCAGGGAGTCATCTGAGGTTTGCTTCAGTCTCCTTATTGTTTGAGGACGTTGAGGGTGGGGAGAAAGTCCCATAATAAAGGAGAAAGATTGGCCAATTGATGAAAAAACATATTGCGTTTCAGTTCAATAAGGAAGGCAGACTGGAAGGCATAGCTTATATCAATAAGGAAATTAGAAAGACCATATAACACCAATAGCCATATATGTTCTGAAAATCTAATCAACTCCCAAATAAACTGTCCCTGTCTTAGTACAGCGTAACTGGGTTTTTAGCTCCCATAATTACAACTGGTTTTGATAAAAACAAAGAAGAAGAAAATATTGTTACTATAAATCAATAGTACTAATTTAAAACCAGTGTGTCATTTCAAATTCAGTGTTTATGAGGATATAAAATGTTGGACAGAAGAAGTAGTTCTGGGGTAAAATAGCCCTGTACATTGCTGATTGTGTTAGAAGCAACATCCTAATCGTAGGCCTCTTGATTACCATGGGAAATAGCTTCAATTGATTTGCTGTAACAAAGATGGTAAATGTGAAAGTTTGTATGTCTTATAAAGAACAATAAATATTAAACTCTAGGACATAATTTTGATAATCCTTTGGAAACTTTTTGACATTTACAACTATTTACCTTGCCCTGATCCCCTCTTGTGTTACAGGCTTTGCGGTATAATGAATTTTTGGGCCAAAACTTCTGTCCAGGACGCAATACAACAGACAACAGTACTTGTGATAACAGCTTTGCAATGTAAGTTTGCATTCAGTGTCACAACATGAGGTTGCTTACTATTGTAGTGTGGTGTAGATAAGCCTCTGGGCTTGGAGCTCATTGGAGTCATTTCAGGGTCAACAATTCCTTCTGAGCCTGTTTTCTCACATGTAAAGTGAGTCATTGTGCACTAAGGCATACGAATATGTTGTACAACTCCCATGTTCTACTACAGTTCAAAATTTAGTTCACGTAGTAAAGTATTTCCTGTGTATTGCTTGTTTGTTTGGGGTCTTTGAACAGTCCCTTTTAATAGTTCTTGACGATAGGTTTGAGATAGCATTTTTCAGAACATCTGAGTTTGAAATGAGCTGCTTTGATAGTTTAGTAAAGGTTTAGAGTCTCTGAACTATATGGATTATGTGGTACCTGTGAGCCTAGCCCATGGACAGAAGTAAGAGATAACAGGGCAGAATAAAAGTAGTGAGAATTGCCCTACAGAATTCTGGCCCTTCCCTCTGCTCACAACTTTGGGGATATCATGAAATCAGAGTCTACAAAAGAGTGTGTGTGTGTGTGTTTAAATTTATTTAGAATACTTCCCCTCTGACGATATATTCTCTAAGGAGAGGAATACATGTCAGTAAGTTAAGAAAGAAATCTCATTTTTGCATAATGTCATCAAAATAGAAATGCAGGTTTTAATAAAATTACAAGATTTTGCTTTAAAATTTTAAAAATATTTTCTATGATTTTTGTTAATGATTTAATTTTGGTGCATAAGTTAATGAGAGAAAAGAGAATGCTAGTATCCTAAATCCCTCCTAAATGATCAGTAGTATAGAAATAATTGTTAGCAGTAGGATAAATTTCCATTTTGAATGCTGACAGGGACGACCTCTCTGAAGAGGGGTTTTCTTTACCCTGCCCACACTCTGGTCTAGGTGTTGTATCTTTATAACACAAAGTCAGTTCCAGGCTGCTGGTCAGGATGAAGTGGCTAGGAAAAGCCAGACTAGATCAGGAGGAGCCAGGGCAGGCTTCATGGTCACAGAAGGCTCATCATCCAGGAGGAAGAAGGAAACTCCTCTTATAATAAGGAGAGACTATGACTGATTTTGGAACTGCTAAAATATAAGAGGTGCACAAGAATGATAGTAGGTCATAACTGTGGCTGCACTGGGTAGTTTTAGTGCCAGGTGCTTTTGTGACCTGTGCAGGACCACTCCACCCGGTCTGCTCCAGCTGCCACCTAAGGTTTGAGTTTGATTCCTGGATCTACTGGTAACATCCTATAGCTGAGCATCTGGGGTGCTCATTACAGTGTTGGTGCCGGAGCCGACAGAACCTGACACCAACCTGAAGCCTTTGCTCCCTTCAGCTCCTTGTTTAAGAATTTGTAGCCTGTGTTCTTTTAGATGGCTGTCTTGTGGGTGACCAGAGCTAGAGGGAACTTTGATCAGATTAGCAAGGGCCATACGTGTCATCAGTTAAAGCCGAAGGTTTCCTCATCAGAAGTAAGTGAAAGGCATGATGTACTTTCATGAACATATCAAAGTCAACCACTAAACTGAACTTGAGAAGGAGGGAGGGGGAGGAAGTGGATTGGGAACTGGGGAAGGGTTAAATGAGAAATGTGTGCGTATGCCTTTTTCAGCTTGTACCTAACAAAGATGTATGATTACAGTGCACCAATTAAAAAAATAAAATAAAAAAAGAATTAAGTGAAAGGTTACTTGATAAATGTGTGTAATATCTATACCCCTTTCCATTGTTTTAGGGATTAAGTATTAGGTGTAAGTTGCTTAGCAGAGATTATAACAAAATTGTATGCATTTAATCACTGTTAGCTATTATACATGAAGGAATAATTATTAACAATTTGGTTACTTGTTGGCCTCTTTAAGGAATAGTGAATATATTGCATAAATTTTAACAGGTGCTAGGAATGAAGTTATATTGTTTTTTGTTGAATTTCAGATGTACTGGCGAAGAATACTTGATAAACCAGGGCATTGATCTCTCACCTTGGGGCTTGTGGCAGAACCATGTGGCTTTGGGCTGTATGTTGATTATCTTCCTTACAATTGCCTACATAAAATTGTTATTTCTTAAAAAGCATTCATAAATTCCTCTTTAATTTACTACAAAGTACCTTTACATTAAAAATGAATACTTTAAGTATCTAATTGAGTTTTTTTTCATTGTGTTCTTGTTTAATTACCTTTATATTGTTATTGAGCAACAATTATTTTAATGGAAACATTCACAGAAACCATGAGAAACTAAATTATACATAAAAGAACTGAAGCCCAAAACTAGTAATATCACATATTGCATATCATTTTATCTCATCAGCGATAAAATAATTTATCTCTTGGGGAAGAAATCCAGTCTAAATTATTGTTCTGAGAAAGAATTGAATTCTAGAAGTTATTGACTAGTTCCTAATATCTCTGTATCAATTTAACTTGTTTTTAAAATAATAGGCAGTTTGGTAGTTCTCTAGTTTTCAGTTTTTATTTTATTTTCTCGGTGCTGGAAAACGTACCCAGGGCTTCAGGCCTACTAGGCAAGTGCTCTACCTCTGCACCACATTCCCAGCCTACCCTCCAGTTTTAATACTCTAGGAATCTATGATTGTAATTATTTAATAAATAACAAATATTTTAATGTTGTGCTCTAAAGTATGAAATCTAAAATATATTGGAGAAACCTGTGTCATTTCTAGAGTTAAAAAACCCAGATAGAAGCCGGGCGTGGTGGCACATGCTTGTAATCCCAGCATTTGGGAGGCAGAGACCAGACGACCCAGGTTCGTGGCCAGCCTCAGCTACCTAGTGAGGCACTCCACAACTTAGTAAGACCCTGTTTCAAAATAAAGAATAAAAAATAGGGCTGGGGGTATAGCTCAGAGGTAGAATGCCCCTGAGTTCAATCCCCAGTACCGCAAAAAAACAAAACGACAAAAACCAGATAGATTTAAGGTTAGTAGAACTTATTGATACTTTTCTAATGGAATTGTAGTATCTCAGGAATTATGGGTGGAGACTTCAGGCTACAGGTGAAATGGAGGTCATGGATCTGGTGATGTGGCTTTTGTACCTTTTATGGGATATTATGGCTCTGAAAAGTCACTTCAGCTCCGTAGGATAGTTCAGTGGTATATAATCTGTGTGCCTCAGAATCTCCTGGCGGGACTTTGCTAGGACATGGGTGTCTGGCTCTGTCTCACGGCTATCTCCATGAGGAACTAAACCTTCCTGGATTTGGTCATTTCCAAGGTCTTTTCCAGCCCTGAAAAGTTTATATTTGTGGCATAATAATTGTTTTATCTGCACCTACCCTGGTTCCCTCACCCCTACACTTGTATACTTCACCTATTTTCAAAAATTGTCTTCTAACATATATCAGTAGTGAGGAAATGTTTACCAGTGATATGTATTATTAATCTTCTCTTTTATTGAAAGACTGTGTAAAACAAAGTACAGTTCAATGAATTACCGTGAAGTGAAGACACATGTGCAAATTCCAGTCCAGGTCAAGAAACAGAGCATGACCAGCCTGCAAAAGTCCATATTCCCCTCCTAGCCACTACTCCCTCCCTTCTCCAGGGATTATTTTTGAGAAGACGCCTGTGTATTCCTCTCCTTTGTTATAAGAGCATCACAGCTGCTCAGTTTTGTGTTCTTGTGTGCAGAGGAACATACTTAAGTCTTCTCTCCACTTTTTAATGAATTTTTAGTTTCCAAATAATGTTAGATTTACAGAAATGCTGCAAAGGTCATGTGGAACATTCCCATGTGCCTTTTGCCCAGATTCAACTTAATGGGAACATTTTATATACCAAGCTACATGGGTCGAAGTTAAGAAATTAAAATTGGCACTTTACTGTCGATCAAACTGTAGACTTTGTTCAGATTTCACCATGTTTTGACTAATATTGCTTTATCCTTCTGGAATCCAATTCAGGAGATTACATTGCATCTACCTTCCGCTTTTAAAAGCAAATCGTTGTAGAAATTAAGGGAGTTGGGGGATTCCCCAGCGCACAGACCCTGTGAGACTGCGGTCATATTGGAATGTCTTTTAGCCTGTCAGTGGTTGCCCTGCCTTAGTTTTGTAACGTGAGATTGGGGTCAACACTTTTTATTTTTATCTTTGAACTTTCAGGAACATTTTCTTGTCTTTTTACGACAAAAATCATAGCATAACATCTGTTTTTCCTACTTATTATGTGAATATCAAGGTCATTCAATGTTTCCTGTTTTGGGTAAAATTCCAGCTTTTTAGCATAACTGTGCCTTACCATGGTTCCTCACATACATACTTCCTCATTATACAGGAATGTGTATTTCTACTTTGTGAACAAAAATACATACCAGAATCAACAAAATAGCCAAAATTATTAATACCTACTTTTTAAACTATAAGAACTCAAATATATCTGATTATATTTATCCCCTTTTGTATTCCAATTGCTTTCTATGTACTTTTTTCTTGTAGTAAGAAACAAAATTTATCATCTTGTCCATTTTTAAAATAAAGAACATACTTAAAGTGTGATTTTATTTTTCTGTGAAGTACAAAAAATGTTACTTTATACATATTTACTTAAGAATTGGATGTATTTTCAACTTTTTATTTTCTTGTATGTGAAAATCAATCTGTAATGGAGGGTACTGATTAATTTGGTTTATAATAAAACAAACCATAAGAATAAGTGAATATTAGTTGCTGTTTTTACTTTAGTTGCTATTCTTGGGCCGTCAAGGAAGACTGCTGCTTTGTATGCTGGGGAGTAAGAAAGGAAAGAAAAAACGGAGAGTTTGGAGAAGTGCACTTACCTCTTTCCCTGTCTTTGAAGCCATTCTCCATGATCTGTAGATTTGAATTTTATCAGTGTCCACAGCATCTATATACATTTGAAAAGAAGCATTACTCATGTACAAGATTTATTTCCATCACTCTACTGCTTGCTCAGTGGGCTTTGGAACAGAGTTGTCATGGTAGCAGGGATGGGGTTGTCAAGTGACAGCTATGCCTGTCACCAAGGCCCCTCTGATGACAGCTGCTGCTAGCACCTGAGCTGTCAGCCACAGGGGCTGATGCTAAACTCTGTGTGATCCTGACACAGGATTGAGGGGACCAGACCAGCCAGCAACTTGGTGGCAAGATAAGAAAGTGTAAGAATTCAATGGTTATCCCCGACACCTGTATATACCGCTGTCTTAAGCTACAGATCCCAACAGAAGCATTAACTAAACAGAAATGTTCCTGTATTGTTTATGGCTGGTCTTGCCCTTTGGTGGCAAAGTAGTTTTGGCAAAAAAACATTATGGTCCACAAAGCCTAAAATACTTTCTGTCCCTTTGTATAAGTTTGCAGATCCCTATGTTAAACTTGTGGGGTCTGTTCTCAGTAGCTGCAATACTCAGGCTCATGAACCAAGCAGTACTGGTATCTCCCCATATCATTTTCATTAGCTTTTTTCTAGGATTTATGCTTCTTGTCTCTGTATCTTTAGACTCTGCTGGATTAGAGGTTTGGAATCCTGTTGAGTAGGGGGACATGACCACCGTAATACAGTAAGGGTTCTGCCACTCAGTCACTTTTTTGATTTCCATACTTGTGGAACAGTAGCAAACAAATGAGCTATAATTTGTCATCTCTTTGTCCCTGAAGACTAGGGTTCATGCTCCATGATGGACAGAGAATTCACAGAGGTAATTTGATATTTCCAAGCTTCATATTCTGATAAGGGCACAGCAACCAAGGTCCTGAGCCCTCAGGACTGAAGGCATGAATCACTACTAAACAAGCAGCTTAGTCTAGAAGATGTACTGGCCAAAATGAGTAAATCCTGGAAGAGAAGTAAAACATGGTGATCATAGCCTGCAATCAGTGGCAGCAATGGGGAATATCTAGTTCCACGAACCCTCTTGTGTTGCGTTTTCTAGAGATTACACTGGTGTCTCCCTCAAACAGTCCAGAGTGGACGGAGGGGGCAGGAGTGGGTCTGAGTGGCATGAGAGATGGACCTCAGGGGGTGCTGTGGATGCTCTCTCTTATCTCCTTTTGCACCTCCACTTGTGGTTGCAGCTGTGGGAAGCAGTTCCACATGAGCCATGAGCTGAGACCATCTGACAGCATCCCACCTCCAGCCTGCACCACACCTCTCTCCACTTTTCTCCTCTTAGCCCTGCTTCAAAGCTGAAAGAAGCTCAGCTTGTGTGCAAGTGTCGCTGGAGAGTGCAGGGGTGAACACCTTACAACCAACAAAGATAGGATCTGGGAGCAATGCCCCAGCCTTTTGCTCTTCAGACAGGGAATTATGGAAGGCATTTCTTCCTGCTGTCAGAGGAGGAATTGAGCCTCTGATGCTTATAGAGGCAACTGCAGCCATATACCCATGCATTGGCATTTCCTCCTTTCCTGACTCACTGTACTCCGTTGAGTTTCCTAATATCACCTCTTAAATAAATTACCTCAACCAAGTCCTTGTCTTGGCTTTTCTTTCAGAGGAATGCAAACCAAAGCACACTCCCTATGAGACAAGAAACAGATTTTTATCCCCCCCACCCCCTCAAGGAATCCATTAAACTTTTTCTAACATTTATATGGAAAAACAAAACACAAAACAATTGATTTGCCAAAACAAAGGCCAAAAGAAAAAAAAAAAAGCACTACCTTACTACATATGAGCACATATTAAACAGTAATAAGAATTGTTGTATAGGAAGAATCATAGATGTATATAAAAGGGAAAAGAATTCAAAACCAGGGACCCATACATGTGAACCTGAAATATGTCAGTAACTGTATGAACTAGTAAAGGGGAAAAAAAGCCCTACTCAATAGTATTTGAGAAAACTGGCTCATGATATAGAGAGGAAAAAACAAAAAATCCATAGGTTTATGTATAGTTGCTCTTAACATGTATTAAATGTAAAACCATACATTTAATAAATAAGAACTTTGTGACCTTATGAAGGTCTCTTTAAGGCCCCCAAAACCAAGGAAGGCAAAAAATGAATTAAATGTATTATGTGAAAACAAAGGAAACATTGACACATTAGTCAGACGGATGAGAGATATTAACAGGGTCCAAAACTGATAATAAACAAGAAATTTTTATAACTGAACAAAAAAGACCCAATTGATAAATAGGCGATGAACAAAAAATACTTGTTTCCCACTAGATCAAAATAGAAAATTCAAAAGGTTTGAATAGGCAATTTGTAAAAGGGAAACCCAAGTGCTTAAATATATGAGGGGATGTTCAACCTTATTAAGAATCAGAGAAATGCAAGGTAAATTGAAGTCTCACTTTATTTTTATTTTTTGGTACTGGGGATTGAACCCAAGGGCATTCTATTTCCAAATTAAACTCTCATCCTTTTTTATTTTTTATTTTGAAACAAGGTCTTGCTAGGTTGTTAAGCATTTTGCTAAATTGCTGAGGCTGGTCTCAAATCTGCAATTCTCCTGTCTCAGCCTCCCAAGTACTGGGATTACAGGCATGGGCCATCACACCTGGCCAAAGTTTCACTTTAAAAGCATTCCATTCCACGATGAGGAAGCTAGATGGTACCAATGCAGGTAGGGGTATGGCTAAAACTGGTGTCTTCCTGTGTACTGGAATTGTAGGTGGGGCAGTCATTCCAGAGGGGAACCTGACAATTCAGGGTAAAAGTATGTATACACTTGGGTCTCAGCAGTCCAATCTCTCTGATATACCCACAGAGGAACTCACGAAGAGTCAACAATGGAATTATGTATCTACAAAGATTTCAAGATGTAGGAATTAGAGACAATTATTCACTACAGATGTGGATAAGAAAAATATGTTGGCTGTATGCTAGGGAATACTATACAATCACTAGAATAACATACTAGAGATAATTGATACAGAAGAAATATACTTTAATAATATGGTAATGAAAAACAAGATAAATAATATAAATCCATTTATTTAAACACATAAACAGGCAGGTGTGTGTGGTGGCACACATCTGTAATCCAAGTACTTGGGAGGCTGAGGCAGGAGGATCACAGGTTTGAGGACAACCTCAGCAAGTAGTGAAACTCTCATTGACCTAGTGAAACTGTTTCAAAAAATAAAAATAAAATAAGGCTGGGGTGTGGCTTAGCTTTCAGGTAGAATGCCTCTGGGTTCAATCCTTGGTACTATAAAAAATAAAGATAAACAACATTTTTCTATATATCCAAAATTATTAGAATGGGCCCCTATGAAGGAAAGTTGGTATAATCTGGAGATACAGAAAAAAATATAATAAAGGATAAGATAAAATGCTAAAATATTTACTGTGTTTGGTGTGAGAAATTTATAGCACACCATACTTCAAAAATGTAAATTATTTTGTGCAAGCCAGGTGTGGTGGCGCACGCTTGTAATCCCAGCATTTGGGAGGCTGAGACCGGAGGATCCGGGTTCGAGGCCAGCCTCAGCTGCCTAGTGAGGCATTCTGAAACTTAGTGAGACCCCATTTCAAAATAAAGAATAGAAAATAGGGCTGGAGGTATAGCTTGGAGGTAGAATGCCCCTGAGTTCAATCCCCAGTACTGCAAAAAAATAATAATAATAAAATAAATTATTACGTACATAGAAGATACCATATTAGAAACCTTAGTGATAAAGAAGAGTTATCGACCAAGAAACTGTTTTGGTTTATATAAAAAACTTGTCATAGTTTTAGTCATATTCAAAGGGGAGGGATTAAGATAAAAGAGGGCTTTGATGAAAACCTTTTTAGTTTAAACTCAAAGTGAGACTTGGAGTATTGTTTTTCAAACATTTAAAATCTTATACTTTGATCTAATGAAAAACAAATGTGTTTTGTTCAATAAAAGAATGGACTGGAATAAAATTAATAAGGCATTCCGAAATTTCGTTTTATGTTTCTAGTTTGTTTTTTTTCTTAAGGTCAAAGTCTGGAATCAGAGATAAATAGACAAAAATTAATAACTCTATGTATCATCAACTACACATTCAATTCCATGGTATGTTCGGATTTGTTTGATAAACTAAGAGACTTGTCAGGATAAATAGTAAAATTTGTGTTACTAGCATTGAGTTTATGACTATTTAATACCATGCAATGCTTACTGAAGTTCATGAGCATTTGTGTTTTCTGGGAGCACTGGCTACCTCCAGTCCTTGATGTATAGTGCACTTCTCAAAGATATTTTACTTTCTACGCTACTGGATAGCTGTTAGCTATTACTTATAAACAGAACGTAGTGAGATGATAAACTATAGTAATAACGAGTATCACCATAATCAATAATTGGCTTGTGATCAATACACAGATACCAGATAATGGCTGTACTTCAAGTTGAACTCTGCTTATATTTAACAAGATACACATTGGTAAACAGCTCATTTTTTTTTCAAGGTAGCTCTTATAACGATCCTATCATTTTCTTGGGTGACCAGATATTCTCAATGTTTCCTTCGTTTGGCAGGTTCATAGTGAAAGGTGATGAATATTCAATTTTTGCAGCCCTCTGGGTCTGGTACAGCTCTAGTGGCTAATATTATCCTTTCAACGAGATGCCCTGTCTTTGTAGTATTCACAATGTATGATAAGGGATCATTAATCATTTAAATCACATCTTGGATCTACCCTTGCCTCAATAGTATTAGATATCTCCTGAAGTCAGTACAAAAATCAGCAATTTGTAAGAGAAAAATATAGATAATTCATATGACCTTTGAAGTTTTCTCAGCTCATTTCAAACAAGTGCTAAAATATAAAAATTAAGCAGTATAGTTAGTGCCATAGACTCTGATAGGAGAAAATAAAAAACAATAGTGCTTAACATTTATCTTAACCATTCATACAAATTCTTGCATAATCGCTACAAACCCATTCTAGGGTTTAGATGTTTTCTTTTCCACTTTACTTTTTAGAAGAGTTTACTCCAGGAAGTTCACTGAAGTAAAAAATTCCTTTTTTAAAAGAATGATGTACAAAGTTCATGCATTATAGCCGAGTGGAAAGGAATACTCTTGTTCCCTTCACACTGTACAAAATGGCAACACAGTGTTGACTTTTGTGATTGGAAATGAAACTCAGAAGCCATTTGACAGCTCTCTTCTAGCTTTAAAAGGCTGCTTCATAGCTGGGCACCATGGCGCATTCCTATAATCCCAGTACTTAGAAAGCTGAGGCAGGAGGATGGTGGATTTGAGAACTGCCTCAGCAATTTAGCAAGACCCAATTTCAAAATAAGTAAATAAATAAATGACTAGAGGTGTAGCTTAGAGATAGAATGTCTCTGGGTTCAATCCCCAGTACAAAAACAAAACAAAAACAAAAAAGGTTGCTTCATGTCACCTGAGATGACATAGGTAGGGTCGCAACTGGGCATGATGTTCAATATACTTTTCAAAGTCTTTTTTTCCCCTGAATTCAACATTTACATCTAGATTTCTCATATGAGAGAAAGAAAAAAAAAAACTGATCCACAGGTAAAGTTGATAGAAAATAAAGTGCAGAAGATTAAGTAACAATGGATCATAAAGACCAATGTGGTAATAATGGCCTATAAATAGTGTGTTAGTTATAACAGTTGAGCACAGCCACCTTCTCACCTATCAGGAACAGGTTCATATTATACATGGATATTGTTGCTCCAGTTCCCACCTCCACCTTCCATGCTGTCTGCAGACTGAGAAGAGGAAGATGGGGAGCTTCTAGGGTGGGCTGGCAGTTGAGTCCCACAGGTGCACCTAGACCATGACCCATCTGGGAAGCTGCAGCATCAGATTTTCAGTGCTCCAGCTCTTCCTGCACCAGTCGCTCTATCTATTTCCTGTGAATTCACTGTCACAATCCAGTCTTGCATCCTAATTAAAAGAAAGAAAGAAAGCAAGAAAGCAAGAAAGCAAGAAAGAAAGAAAGAAAGAAAGAAAGAAAGAAAGAAAGAAACCAGGGTTGCTGGTGGGGTGATGCAGACTCTTCTACATAGAAATTGTCTTAAGGATATAGGGGTCAAATAATCTGTTTGTAGTTAGGTAAGGCTGGAGAGTCACAGCAAATAATAGCAATTCACAGAGCCCTGGGAGTGATTATTTAATTGCACCCTCCTGTGAAGACAGGACCATCTGTGTGTGGAGTTTTAAGAGACTCACACTGGGTCCAGTCATAGTGGCACACGCCTGCAATCAATCCCAGTACTTGGGAGGCTGAGATAGGAAGAGGAAGACTTGTTTGAGACCAGCCTTAGCAGTTTAATGAGACTCTCAGGAACTTAGTGAGACTCTGTTCCAAAACAAAAAATAAGGGCTGGGGATATAGCTCAAAGGTAGAATGCCCCTGAGTTCAATCCCTAGTTACACACACACACACACACACACACACACATTGTTACTAAGAAAAAACATAAATAAACTTTCTAGCTTCACTTGTTCTTAGTTGACTTAAAAGTCACTAATTGTGGAGGTCACACAGCTGGGCAATATGATCCTGGTTTGCCCCTGGTTTATGGCAAATCGCACCTCTTTCATGTGGGCTATTCTAATAGCTGGGTAGGTTAGTAGGTTACTCTTCAGGGACCTGAAGGCCTTTTTTGCTGAAAACACTGACTCTTCCCTTGGGCCTGCAGATGTCTGATGGGCACTTAGAATAGGACAAACAGGCTTGGCATCTCTGTCTCCATATTTTGTTTTACTTTTTTTGTTATATATATCTTTGGGTCAGATTCTACTCAGCTCTCCACGTAGACCTATTGGACGTTTGAGAAATGTTTTGCCCAAAACTTTAATATAGGGTTAATTTGACTTAGAATCTGGCCTTGTCTTTCTGTTTCTCCCCCTCTCTTGCCTCTGCCACTCTAAGGATAAAGACACCTACAGCCATCATGGCTGGAAATATCAGACCATGAAAGGAATGAAAAGATCTGGCATTCAGCTTCCTGGAAGACCTCCGGCTATTCTCAGAACACATGAATACTCCTTCTTTCTCCTAGCTTATCCCCTTCCCTCATTATTCCTATCCTAAATTTGTAACCCCTCAATCCTTTGGAGTTGAGAAGCTGATCTATGAGGGAAGCTCCCTCTTCTCTATTCTTTGGCCACAGAATAAGCCTTTCTTTCTCTCAATGCTCATGTCTCAGACACCGGTTTTTCTGTGGGGTGAGTTTCTGAACCCAGATTAGGTAATGACACCTCCAGATTGTCAGGAAGGAGGAAGACAGCATCTCAGGGGAAGGGTACAGAATATGACTACCTTGATATTTTATAGAATCAAAGAGGGTTTCTCCTTCAGATAATAAAATTGGAAAGTGAGAATGAATGGAAACAATGTTATGAAAATCTATAAATGAATTATTATTCTTTTTACTCTTCTTCAACTAGAAAACAGTGTCACCAATGTATCCTTTTATTAATAAACACCTTGTTCACCAGTCAAGTGTTTCCCAGTCCTTGACCACTTATCTCAGCTGCTCTGTCCATGATCTCTGTCTCTGGCCGGATACATGATCTCCAGCTTCATGTCAGTCTTGGACATGGTAATGCTGGTGGAGTGCTCCATGCGGTCCACGCGTCTCACCAGGCTGCGGGAACCACAGTGGACAGGGCTAAAGCCACCTGTCATTGTCTTTTCAGGTCACTTGGCTTTTCAAATGGAAATGCTACCATGTTTTTTCTTAAACAATATGATATTCTGAGCCCCCTTCTTTTCTTTTTGATGTACTGGGGGTGGAATCCATGCCCTCACATGGGCTAGGCAAGTACTCTACCACTGAGCTACATTTCCACCGTGAAACACTTTCTAAGCTCTGGAGACAAACTCTCAGGGGCTGCAGGCAGGAGTGCCAACTGCGTAGCTCTCCTGCCATTCAACATTGCATCTGAAGCTTTAACTCTCTGTGGAGATGCTGCCCCTCCTGGGGTTGTGTCCTCTGTCTTCATCTTCCTCCTCCTCAGGCTTCTTGGGAAACTTCAGCATCTCATGGAACATGGTCAAGAGCTGCGATCCAAGTCCAGATCTTTCTGGAAAACATGGGGTCATTGAGTGAGGAGCAGGCAACCAAGACCACACACAAGTTTTACCAAGGCCTTGGGCAAATAGGAAATGGGTGTGTGCCAGCCCAGGAATCCCATGATTTTTAATGTTGTGGATTGACAAATTTTTGAAGCAGATTTTAACAAGTGGCAAGGAGTTTCTAAGTTTTTGTTTGGGCAAGAAAGAACATTAAAAACATAACAAAGCAAAGAAAAAAGTCAATGAGAATATATTCATTACCTTTTCATAAAAAATAGGAGGTAGGAAGGATATAATCTTGGAGGATTTTGACTAGTTACAGATTTGTGAAAATGTTATTTGTCATCATTGGGTTTACATTTCACTGTGACTGTTGAAGTTGGTCACCTATGGGCACCTTTATGTGGAACAGTGTTTAGGAACCACCATTCTAGACTTTTCCTCATAAGAAAGTTGATTTTGTATGTAGCACTCATCTCTGTTCTATACTTCAGTTACCATGAGGTCTTTTTGCTGTTGTGTAACCATTTATATTTGAAAATAATTGCAAAGCTTTTCTTTTGTTATGATTACATAAGATCATGTACATTTACTTTTAATTTTTTGAGACAGGGTCTTGCTGTGTTGTACAGCCTGGCCTTGAACTTGTGGGCTCAAGTGATCCTCTTGTCTCAGCTTCTCATGTAGCTAGGACTACAAATATTTGCCACCACACCTGGATATTATATTTACTTTTAACTACTTTGCAATCAGTATCCAAATGGAAAGCAGATACTAAATTTATTTTACAATGAAAGTTAATAATTTAAAGAGCAAGCAATTAACCAGAAGAATTTTATATCTCTTCAAATTTCTTTTTCTTTTTTCCTTACTCTCATGGACATTATAAACTATGCAACTAGTAAGACTTCACTTCTCTTGTTGAGTTGATACAGGAATGTTGAGGGCCAAGAAGGCTAATATTATAGCACAGTACATGTATTTATAGAAAGCATTTTTTAGCTTCTCATAATCTATTATTTCCATTTTTGTTCTGATTCATACCTCACTTTGACTTTCTTATATTCATGCTCTTTTATTGCTATATATATATATTATATATATAAATATATATATATTTATATATTTATATTTATATATTAAGCAGATATATATTTAATATAAATATATTTATGTATTTATAAATATATATATTTATATATAAATATATTTATATATATATAAAACTGTGGTATATATCCTTTTTGGAATTAGAAAGGTATGAATACATAGAAGAGAGAGAGAAAGAAAGAGAGAGAGAGAGAGAGAGAGAGAGAGAGGTGGGGGTGGGGGAGCAGGGACAAATATAGTCCTCCTCAAGGCCATGCCTCCCCTTAACCTTGCTGCCCTGGAGATTAAGCTTTCAAAATTTGAACTTTTGGGGAGACCTTCCAGATCCAAACCATAACAAATAGTTACATGGAGGAATCAGGATTTTTAAATGAATCAAGAACTAAGGCTCTTTTTTTCATATTCAAATTTAATTGACAGAAATGCAAAGCATTACATATTCCATAGCTGTATGCCCCAGAATATGTAAGAATGTGCAATAGTTCTTGAGAATATCAAGATACTGGAATCATGGATTAATAATTTGTTTTATACATAATCTCATAGTAAGTAATCTCCTTAAATATGTTAAGAACATAAAAAGAAAGTAGTAAAATATGGTTGAAGATTTATTACTAATAAATTAGAGGCAGGATTGGGGGTGGTAGCTAAGTGGTAAAGTGCTTGCCTAGCATCTCCTGTGCCCTGGGCTGATTCTAAGCACAAAACAAAACAAGAGAATTTGTTTTGCATACTACTGCAGAACTGTAAAAGTGACTGTTTAAGCTAAAACTATGCAGTGTGAACCTAAATATCAATAAAAAAATTTTAGTTGTTCTGTGACCCTTAAAATTTTTGCCAAAACATTAAAAATGTCCTTAGTTACAAAAAAGTAAAACTAATATATATATTTAATGCACTGGAATTTGAAACACTAGAAACACTGAAAATTAAAATTTTTTCAATGTAAAAACCACGTCCAGAACAATTTGAAGTGTGCTTGCCTTTTTATTCTCATATAATATTTTATCATATGCCTTATGATGTCAACTGAACGTATTTTCTATGCATTGAATTATCCCACTCCTTTCTAATATGGATCCCTTTCTAACATTTTTCTTTTGCACTTTCATTACTGTGAAACATCTCCAAGGAGTCGCCCTTTAAAATGGAGTCTTTTGCAGGCCACACTCCCTCCGGCATCTCCATGCTCCACACTTTCCGTATTTATGTTGATGAATGGGCCTTCACTAAGTTCTTCTGGCTGTCCACATGGATCTCTCCAATGGTGGTAGTATCAACATTCCCACTATCGGCTATTTCTTCTATAAATTCATCAAGTTTTCTTTGATTCCATTTGCAATATTACCATTTTTCCCTTTTCTTTTTCTATTCTTTGATCTTTACCAGTCCATTCTTGTTTTTTCAATTAATATTTTTGTAAAATGACACATTGGAGCCGGGCGTGGTGACGCACGCTTGTAATCCCAGCATTCGGGAGGCTGAGACCGGAGGATCCGGGTTCGCAGCCAGCCTCAGCTACCTAGTGAGGCACTCCGCAGCTTAATGAGACTCAGTTTCAAAATAAAGAATAAAAAAAAAAAAAATAGGGCTGGGGGTGTAGCTCAGAGATAGAATGCCTCTGAGTTCAATCCCCAGTACCACAATAAAATGACACATTGGTTTCTTACTGGGAGACAAGGAAGCAGCACTGCAGACTTTGTGCATGAACTGCACAGCTGATGTCAAGTGACCAATCAGCAGGAGACTGAAAGCAGTGTCACATCTGGTCCCTGAGCCTGATGCACATTTGTTACTTAGGTAATGACTTCTAGACCAAACAGCTATCAGTGGCTTTTGAACTTTGTATTAGTACTCACAGATAATAAACTATGATAGTTAAATTTGAACAGGGTTTTTATGAACCTATTATGAAACAAAACTGTGGTCCTGAACTTTGTGTATATTAAAACTGTGCACTCTGTGGCCTTCTCATATACACATTGGAGATTTGCTAGTATGTAACCGCAATGCAGAATTAAGATAACAGGAATCTTACTTCCCTTTCAAGGGACTTTGTTTTGGGAAGCTGATGTTTTTCTTTATAGCACAATCCACAGATGACATGACCCCAAGGCTTAAATCAATAGAAAAACAGAGTGAGGAGGCTGCCCTATCTTACCAACATGACATTGGGTAACAAACTGTGTACTTTAAATATCTTGATTTGTTGTAATGTTAGTGTTATTCTTTAAAGCAAATGGAGAAGTCACACTGGGAAGAACAAAGCTGCCCACTTTCCTGTCCTTCCCTTCTGCTTAATAGTCCAACACTTCCTGAGAAGGTGTGGAAGTAGAAGTTCTCAGGCCCCAGGCCATGGCCTCAGTCCAGGGACCTTTTCCTTTGGCTATTTTATAACTGCACTGGAAGATCAAGGGTAAAGGACTAAATGCTTTCTTAAAAAAAAATAATCGAAGTAGAAGAGCTAGAAACATCTATATGTAATCTTCCCTTCTAGCTTATACTCAACTCAGTATCTGAAAGTCAGAGCCAATTAGAAGAATTGTCAGAACATATAAAAGAGTTTATCTCTTAAGGGTCAAAAAGATTATTGAAAATTGAATTTAGGGCATAAAAGGATTCCCAAATCTTATATCTGAGCTAGCGGCATTTCCACAAATCCTCAATAGAAAGAGAATACTTAAATTATTCTTGAAGTATAGAAACCTGCTCTTTATTTTAAAAAATTTCAATACATCAATGTTGACTTGGAAATTTGGCTGAAACAATACTCATTTTATGCAGGAAATTAAAAAAAAATTCTGAGAATTAGGAGTTATCCTAGCTTTCAGATAAGATCTGAGAGCTCAATGTTAGCTTTCTGCTGGGCCAAATCAGATTTCACAAGAATCACTGAATATGGCCCCAAACAAATTCTGTTTGTAAAGCAAAGGAAGGCAGAGGTTCAGGAAAACAACCCAAATATACTTTGTAAACCTCAGTCCAATTGACATGTGCCTTTTTGTTCACATTTCTCCTCCAATCTGAATTCTTTATGAAGTCATAATTAGTTTTGCTATCATAGTCTTTGAAAAAATTATTTTCTCCATTAAGCCATGCCAAAGAAAAAAGTAATACATATTTTTGCTTTCAAAACCATATATTGTGAAATATTTTGTAAAAAGCAATAATAAAATACAACAAAGTATTGATGTATTTACCTATGAACAGTGGAATTGTTTTATTTTTTTGTTTATGGGTGTTCTCTACATTTTAAAAATTTTCCAAAAATTAATAGGATGTATGCAGAACTCTAAAAAGCTCTTTGAATTCCAATAGTCAACACAGACAAGTGAAATCGTAAGCTTATTCCAAATTTTGTCATCCCCACTCCATTTGGGATATAGAAATATTTGATAGAATAGCTAAAGCACAATAAAATTTTTACTTAGCCGGGCGTGGTGGCGCACGCTTGTAATCCCAGCATTCGGGAGGCTGAGACCAGAGGATCCGGGTTCGAGGCCAGCCTCAGCTACCTAGTGAGGCACTCCGCAACTTAGTGAGACCCGGTTTCAAAATACAGAATAAAAAATAGGGCTGGGGGTGTAGCTCGGAGGTAGAATGCCCCTGGGTTCAATCCCCAGTACCGAAAAAATAAAATAAAATAAAATAAAATTTTTACTTATGTAAGTCCTTTTTTTTAGTGGTTTATTGGGCTACCTATCTTGGAGTCCTGTGGAGTCCTAAGCTTAATCCAAATTTTGTTATATAACAACATTTAAGATTTACAGGTAAATATTTTCAAGGGTTAAAAGACCTCTGCAAATACAAATATAGTCAGTCAGTAGAAAGATAGTAAACAACATCTCTGTAGAAATGATATAGAGTTTGAAACTGATGAAGCTTGGGTTTCAGTCTTGGCACTGCACGTTTGTTTAGCTTTTTAAAGCCTCATTTTTAGGATTTATTTGTTTGTTTTGCACTTGTAAAATGGGAAAAGTCACAATACCACCCATACAGATTGGTCATGTCTGTTAATGGTAGACAAAGTGTTCAAGACAGGCCCTAATGCAGGTTTAAATGCTATATCATTTGCAACTGCTATCCAGCAGACTTTCTTGAAGCACTGAGCCCTGTAGATCAGGTCCCTCTCTTCTGTACTCTCCCTTTTTAGGGCAGACCTGTGGTTTATACTATAGAGTGGTGTATTGAATCATATCTGTCTTGCCCACAAGTCTGGGAAATCTTCATCAGGGCAGGGCAGGCTCTGTTTCCCTTACCCTAATATCCTCAGCATCTAAAGCATGCTTCATGTGTATAATACACATGACGCACTGTGATATACACCGTAGACTATGTATAATATGTATATATGTGGGAATATAGTGGCTTAGTAAATGTCTATTAAATGATAAATGAATGAACAAATGATTTTATTTTAGTGAACTACTAAATCACACACACACACACACACACACACACAGAAAGACTTCCTTGCACAGAGGCCCACGTGACAATCAGGTGATCCTTGTGAGACAGTATGCAGTAAACTTAATCCAAAATTTGGATTAAGCTTAGGATTCCACAGGACTCCAAGATAGGTAGCCCAATAAACCACTAAAAAAAAAGGACTTACATAAGTAAAAATTTTATTGTGCTTTAGCTATTCTATCAAATATTTCTATATCCCAAAGGGAGTGGGGATGACAAAATTTGGAATAAGCTTACGATTCCACTTGTCTATGTTGACTATTGGAATTCGAAGAGCTTTTTAGAGTTCTACATACATCCTATTAATTTTTGGAGCACAAATGAGAATAGAACACAGATTACATGTAAGTTCCCGGCTAACTGTTCCATTTAGCTGATATCTTCAGTCAGAAAAATGTCTTCCACTTTCTCCCTCCAACTCAGGCATCTAAAATTCTGTTTTGGCTTCTGATGCCTGTAAATGTCTCAGTTGAAATGGACTCAAGGATGGGTCCTGTAAGGAGATTTCAAAAAGTAGACAATGGCTGAGAAGGGCTGCTGAAGGAGCTGGCGAGGAGGTCTGCTTTCTGCCCCTGCATATGATCTCACAAGGATCACCTGATTGTCACATGGGCTTCTGTGCAAGGAAGTCTTTCTGTGTGTGTGTGTGTGTGTGTGTGTGTGTGTGTGTGTGAATGACCTCCTGGCTTAGCTGTGAATTGTTTTTAAACAGAAAATAAATCAATACCAGGCAGACAGTCCCAAAATGGGGCCAATCCTACATTTGGCTTGTCGTTTCCTTTAAAAAAGACAAGTTTATGTTGAAAATAGCCTGCTATTTATCATTTATCCATATACCTATTATCTATTTATTGATTGATTGCTTGCTTGATTTCCAGGGGAGGCAAGGAGAGCAGGTCCTTTTGGTTGATTAGTATAAAATTATTTTAGTATAAGGACAAAAATGAAGAGTTTGTTTTGTGTGTGTGTGTGTGTGTGTGTGTGTGTGTGTGTGTGTGTGTGTGTATGTTCTACTGATTGATCTGATAAAATGACTGAATAACCTGAAAGGTGCTACATTCTACAATACAATGCTCAAACAAGTCCTCCTCTGAGCATTTCAGGTCACCACAATTATGTCCCTCATTTGGTAGGCTGCTACACTGAAAACACTGGGCGACCAGAGGTCAGCAGAGAATCTGGACTCTCAATTCCTGGTTTCTGTCTTCTTAATAGAAATCCAGATACCCAAGAATCCAAAGTACTACAATGTAAGAGGGTGGCAATGACTTATTATTTCCCTAGTATTTCTTTAATATATAATAGAAGATGCTTAAGAGGCTTAACTTTAAAAGCTAGCCATGATGAATGTGTACAGCATGATGCACATGGTCCTGCCTGATACTGCTGCCCTCGTCAGTCCTATCCAACGGCATCCAGGGCTCAATCAGTGAATACCATCCACTAACCAGGAAGACCTGGGCCCCCTTAGAATGTGACACTGAGTTATTAACAATGAGGTCATACCACCTTTTACAAAGAATCTTTACAAAGTTTACCACAAATAATTTTGTTATTTTCTTAGATACTTCATGTAAGGAAGTTCCAAAATTATAGTGTTTAGAGGAATAGGCCCACTGTCTTCGTCAAGCTCATTTAATACTTTTCAGTAGACAGGTGAAGTTATAAATGCTAAAACGAAAAACAAAACACCTTTAAAAACATCTTAATTAACTTGAAACAAAAATGTCACAAGTGTTAATTTCTAGCAAATGAAGAGACTAAAATGTGGATTTTTGACAGTAATGTTTGAAGACATTTCCATTAATTGTTAAGCTTAATATATGCATATTCTTTGTTGGCAGTCCCACATGTATGATATATAAAGATGTTAAAATAGAATCTCTTAATCTTGAATGCAGTAATTCACTAAAATATTACTTGTGACATCCTGGATCTGGGTTGCTTTGTTAGTTCCTATTTTTTAAAAAGGAAAGAAAAGAGAAATGGAGAGTCATGCCTGCAAGGACTAAGAAAGTGCTGACATTCGTGTAAAAAAAAAAAAAGCATTTGAATGTATTCTACTTCTGAGGCAAGGCAGTATTTTTGGTAACTATAATCTGCACTTCTAATTTTCTGCAGTCAATAGACACACATGTATATGATAAATAAAAGACTGAAAATGTATTTTATTAAGGTTTAAACCATGAATCAATGAAAAGTAAAATAAAATTTCTAAAATCAATATTTTTTTCAATTTCTTGGATCATTATTTGGAATGACAGAGTTTGAGAGAAAAGAGAAGATGGTGATTTATGAACAGGACGGCTAAGTCACCCCAGCATAACAAAGGTGTACAGAGCAAAGGAATGAAAAACATAGGTTAGGTGGGGTGGTTCATGCCTGTAATTCCAGGTACACTGAAGACTGAGGCAGGAGGATCACAAGTTTGAGACCAGGTTGCCAATTTAGCAAGACCCCAAATCAAAATAAAATAAAAAGGGCGAAGGATGTAGCTCAGTGGTAGAACACTCCTAGGTTCATTTCCCAGTATCACACGAAGGAAGGAAGGAAGGAAGGAAGGAAGGAAGGAAGGAAGGAAGGAAGGAAGGAAGGAAGGAAGGAAGGAAGGAAGGAAGACAAAGGTGGTGAGAGACAGTGGTCCCAGCTCTCCATTAGTTTCCTCAGTCTCTGCAAAGTTGATATCACCCAAAATGACATGGAACTGAGTTATGCTATAAAACCAAAACACCACAACACAAAATCAAAGAATGTACAGCAGTTGATGTAATATTTTTAAAGGTGGCTCCACATTTTTGGATCCTTGGGGCAGTTGTGGATAGCTGCCAAATAAGAGAAAATTGTTGCTTTCTTTGGAAAAGTCGTGCCACTTATGTCAGCAATTGAAGATTTCTAAAATAATAATAATATACTTTCATACTAGACATGTTATTTCCCTTTGGCTAATATTAAATATAATTATTATTAGATGATATATAACAGTCATCACATATACTATTATATGTGTAAGAATTCAATACATAATCTAGGTAAAACACAGTTACTCTAATAAATATTGACAATGATCTCCCTAGATCCGAAGATAAAAATCTCTTAAAAAAGAACTTTTGAAGCCGGGCGTGGTGGCGCACACTTGTAATCCCAGCATTTGGGAGGCTGAGACCGGAGAATCTGGGTTCAAGGCCAGTCTCAGCTACCTAGTGAGGCACTCCGCAACTTAGTGAGACCTGGTTTCAAAAATAAAAAATAGGGCTGGGGGTGTAGCTCGGAGGTAGAATGCCTCTGGGTTCAATCCCCAGTACTGCAAAAAAAAAAAAAAAAAAAAAAGAACTTTTGAAGGATGGCTAGAATTGTATGTGTTCAAAGATCGAAATAGTCTCACATTCACTCAAAATGACATCAAAGTGCTAGGTGTTGCCAGGGCTGGGTCTTAGTAAAATTATTCCATTCCTGGCTTTTACCAATCAGGAAGACGAATTAGGGATCCCTAGGCACGAAACCTTACCATCTTCCATTGTCAGATCTTCCTCTCCTTTCCTATGAACCCTTTTGTAAATGGGTTTATAGTACAGTTATTGATTTGTGTGTATGGTACTGGGGATTGATCCAAGAGGATAACCACTGAGTTATCCTCCAGCCCCTTTTTATTGTTTCTTTTGAAATAGAAGATCTCTGAGTTCCCACATGCTGACCTCAAACAAGTGATCCTCCTGTCTCAGTCTCCTAAGTATTGGGATTACAGGTCTGTGCCAGTCTGGTTGATATTTGTCTTTAGTATATTTGGGAACTCTGGGAAAAAAACTGAAAATTTGTGTGCTATTCCAAGTTGCTCGAAGAATATTAGCAATACATTTTTTTAACTTATAAAACAACTTGAAGTTCAAAATATATGGTGACAATATGCAACAAGAATAAAAATATACGTAAATGGCCTTTCAGCGGCTCTTATCTGCATTGGGTGCTGAGACCTTAGTGCTGGTTTTCTATGGCAGTTCCTCTATATCTCAGTACTCAGGGGGACTTAAGATACAAATTGATTTTTGTTTTCCATTGGTGGGTCAATGTTTCTGGAAAACATAATCATTCTTATTTTGAATAACCACCAGGCATTGTGATGCACACTTGTAATCCCAGTACTTGGAAGGCTGAGACAGGAGAATCACTGGTTTTGGGCCAGCCTCAGCTACTTAGTGAGGCCTTCTGCAATTTAGCAAGACCTTGTTTCAAAATTAAAAATAATAACTGTTTTTAACATTTGGTGGTCAAATAGCTATTGTGAAGATTTCTTTATCATTGAGAAGGAAGTCACATCTTGGATTAAATTTCTCTTCCTCATTTCATGTATACTTACACATCTTGAAAAGTACTAAAGTCATCAATCTGAGTGACAAAGACAAGGTATGCCAACTGAACATATGCTAAGAGAATAATGAAGAACAGAACTGCAAAGCCAAAAAGGCACACAGAGGCATGGTTGTAGTATGCATACACAGTAACTTTTTATTGAGTCACAAAAAGGAATGGAATTTCGATACATGCTGGGACATGAACCTTGAAAACATGCCAAGTGAAA
The DNA here is from genome assembly GCA_004027655.1 of Graphiurus murinus. Taxonomy (NCBI): domain Eukaryota; kingdom Metazoa; phylum Chordata; class Mammalia; order Rodentia; family Gliridae; genus Graphiurus; species Graphiurus murinus. The sequence continues at coordinate 67,824 of PVLC010002152.1, read as the reverse complement.
TAAGCATGACTCAAAACTTAAAATGCTGTGTCATTCTAGCTATATGAGGTACTTAGAGTAGTTACATTAATGGAAAGTAGAATAGAGGTTACTGGGGATGGGGTTAGGGAAGAAGCAGGAAGTTACTGCTAATACACACACAATTCACTTTAGGATGATGAAAAAATTCTGGTCATGCATTTCCTGCTATGAATTGTGCACTTTAAGTAGTGAAAAATGGTACATTTTATGTTGCTAGAGAGAGAGAGAAAGAGAGATGAATTTTTTTTCCCCAAACACAGCAACTTTTATCCTACCATTTAAAAAGGGTTTGTTGAGTGTCTGCTCATGCCAAGCTCTCTTCCTGGAGCTAGGGATCAGCAGTGAACAGAACAAAGCTTCTGCCTCCTGTTGCTTACATTTTATGTGATAAAATAGAGTGAAAACATGTTTAATTATAATTACAATCACTAGTGATATTTCCCCTTCAATAATTAAAATAAAAGAAAAAAAAAACCTCTAACAAATAAAAACTAATAAAACTTTCAGGAATGCTAGCAGTGTATTACTAACTCATTTATCACATACGCATCTACTAGGTGGGGGCAGTTTTATGTAGTTGCCTTGAATCTTCACAATGATACTGGCGTTCTATCACCAGAGCTGTCTGGGCTGCGAACCAGAGGTGACCTCACTGTGTCCGACCACAGAGCCACATGAAGCACTGCTGTAGACGAGGCACCCATAGGTGGCCTGGGTGGTGTATCTCACAGCCCTGGGGCAGGACAGCCCAGCAGCTCTAGGCAGAGACTTTGGGTGGAAGAGCCTGTGGGGGTGTTAGCAGTGGAGTCACTGTCCCCGCCTTGAAGTCAGGTTTTGGGAAATGAAGCAATAAATAAGACACAACAGCCTGAGGCACGTGATGGTAGGAAAACTCTAGAATTTTACTTAATGGCCTGTAATAAATTGTTTCTGGCCACAGTAAAAGTTTTGTTTTTTTTTTTTTTCTTTTGTTTTGAGGGCTAATGTAAATTCAGCATACTTAACACAATTCCTACTCATTTGAGATCTTGGCTGTCTTCACTATTTTATGGCAAAATGTTGGTGGCTTGGTGATGGTTTCTCTTGAACAGGCGCATATCTGAATGATTAGCATGAGATACTCAAGGTGAGCCTGTGCCTCTGATGCGCCTCAGGCTTCCGGGTGTAAACACTGATTCAGGAAAACACATGACTGTAGTCAATCCTTCCAGAACAGCAGTGATGAGAACCTTCCACAATGATGGAAATGTTTGATTATTTCCATTTTCCAAGACAATGGCCACTGGCAACATTTAGACATTGAACAGTTAAATGTGGCTAGGGGAATCGAGGAAGTGAAATTTAATTATATTTAATCTTTTTTTGTGTGTGTGGTACTGGGGATTGAACCCAGGGGCATTCTACCTCTGAGCTACACCCCCAGTACTGTTTTTTATTCTTTATTTTGAAACAGGATCTCACTAAGTTGCAGAGTGCCTCATAAGTAGCTGAGGCTGGCCATGAACCCAGATCCTCCAGTTTCAGCCTCCCAAGTACTGGAATTACAAGCATGTGCTACCATGCCCTGTGTATTTAATCTTAATTAATAGAAACTGAAATGTAAATAGAGACACATGACAAGTAGCTACTGTCTGGGCAGCATAATCACGGAACCTGACATTGATACATCAGTGGCTGCCTCAGAATTCTTGAAATTCCCTGCATCTCCAGAATTGAAGTTTGCTGAACATGGAATGCTGGTTTTGTTTTGTTTTGTTTTTCCCACACACCTGAAAATGCACATTATACCTTAGGAAAATTTTGTAACTTTGCTCATTATCGACACACTGGGGACATGGGGATCAAGAAGTTACCTCCATTTGTGTGAACTGTGTGACATCACAAGACCACCATGACAGGTGGGATCTGACTGTTCCAGGGTCTAGGGGGCTCCACACTGTCTGCTCTGTAGAAATTTATTTTACATGAAAGTTCTATCCCAAGTGCATATGTACATGACTCAAGAAGAGGCAGGAGCAGAATGGTTAAGGGAGTCAGTGTGAGGATTATTTATTTTATTTTATGTGTGTGTGTGTGTGTGTGTGTGTGTGTGTGTGTGTGTGATACCGGGGACTGAACCCAGGGACATTCTACCTCTGAGCTACACCCCAACCCTATTTTATTTTTATTTTGAAACAGGGTCTTGCTAGGTTGATGGAGGTCTCACTGCTTGCTGAATCTGTCCTTGAACCTATAATCTTCCTGTCTCAGCCTCCCAAGCTTAGTATGAGGGTTAAACAAACCTTTGCATAGAAAAAGCACTTGGAACTGGTCCTAACACACTGCTGAAGTATAAGCCACTGTTATTTCTATTATTATTTTTGCTGCTACTGTTTTCGTTGTCTTGTAATATGTCGTGTAGTTCTTTTTTATGCTAAGTGCCCTTTCACTCACACATGAATATCATTATATTTTATCATTTCTAGTTAGAAATGATTTGGTAATAACTTGATGTAAATGCTTCACAAAGGCCAAACAAATTTTTGGGAGAAGGTGTGTAACAGCGAGGGCCTGCTTCTAACCTTGGCAGCTAAAAATTGACCTATTTCAAAGCTGACATTCTTTTTCCTCCTGTGTCCTCTCCCCTTCCTTCACCCCCTTGTTAACAAATAACATGTTCTTATCCATTTACTGATAGAAGGGGACCTATGCATCTGAACTGACTCACGAAAGACTCAGACACGAACTGTGGCCCACCTGATAAACACCCCAGCAAAACCGTAATCTGCAGATATGAGTAAGAACTGACTCAAGGAAGCCTCAGACATGAACTGCCTCCCTTCTGATAAAGCACCAGCATGACCCTGATGAGCCAGCTCTGAAAAGGGGCTTGATTCCTTTGTTGTTGGAGAATCCAGGGCTTATTCCTGAACTCGTAAGTTCATTGGTTTCTCTGATTTGCTAGCAATATCAATAAATTTCTTTTTCCTTCTTCCCAAAGACTTGTCCCAATTATTTGATTTGGCAAATTGGGGCAAGTACTGGGATTTGGTAATAGGTGAGTAAAAGAACAATTGTCACCACAATGGCTAATTGAAAAGAGTATGCTCACAGGTAATAAATAAGGGCACCATTTACTGAATTTTCAGAGGGTTATTTCTATGGTGGGAGGGTGGGGAGAATGGACATAGAATGTTAAGTGGCACTGCTATGCCAATCAAAAAATTTTCAGAATGTAACAATCAGGCACATTGTTTATATCCTTAAATGTATAACAAAACTTATCAGAAGGTCATGTTATTGTGAAGGAAGATACACCAGTGAAAGTTCATTTTTACACGGAGGCCTCTGGAAGAGAGTGATGGAGAAGATGCTTAGTTAAGGGAGTTAGGTAAAGGAAATATGAATTGAACAAGAGCTACAGTTACAGTAGAGTCATGGGAAGGCATGGCATGAAAAGGTGCAGAAACTGCATTACATAATTTTTTTTTGTAGTGAGGATTGAACCCAGAGGATTACACCCCCAGCCTGATATTTTATTTCTTTTTTGGAAAAACAGGGTCTCACTAGGTTGCTCAGAGTCTTGGATTACATAATTCTGCCTTGTGATTTCTTGCACCTTTTCCAGAGAACTTTGATGAATACAATTTAAATTTTGTTCACTGTGAGCTATTTGCAGGAAAATTTAGACTGCAGAGGTTTACTCTGTCACTTCCAATATTTTCAGTATGTTTCTTCTTGCCATAACTTAGCAAATGTATAGAAAAACCTACATTCATTTTTACTAGCAGTTTAAGCAAAAACACCATATAAATACTTTTCTCCCATGAGCCGGGCGTGGTGGCACATGCTTGTAATCCCAGCATTTGGGAGGCTGAGACCAGAGGATCTGGGTTTGAGGCCAGCCTCATCTACTTAGTGAGGCACTCCGCAACTTAGCAAGACCCTGTTTCAAAATAAAGAATAAAAAATAGGGCTGGGAGTGTAGCTCAGAGGTAGAATGCTCCTGAGTTCAATCCCCAGTACCAGAGAAAAAAAAAGCAAAAACAAAAAACTTTTCTCCCCCACAGCTCATATGGCAGGACAAAGTTAAATATGAATTTCTTGGGAATTCTCGTGGTTAGTTTGGTTAATTGAGAGATTACTGTACATGCTTCTTCATTTTATAGTCAGAAAGCTTTCCCCTTCCTGATTAGAAAATAAGTTGTAGAACAGAAGTGGATGTAATAGAAAAAACTTGTAGATTAATTTCTGGGAATATCAAGATATGCAGTGCTATGGAGATCAAAGCCTGCCATTAACATGCTTTTACAACCAAGTTGGGAATTTGGTGTTGTTCACCAATCCATCACAATGATACAACATCTAGACAATTCCTGAAACCCCTGAAAAAGTGAAATTTGTGAATGCAAATTTTCAATATCTCTTCCACCACATAGTAAACAATAAAAGACAAAAAACAAAAAGATGATCTCATAGGTGGCTAGGAAGAAATCAAAAGTTGTAACTTAGAGGATGAGCTTTACAGGATGAAATTGCCTAGAGGGAACGGTCTCACCTGTTGCTGGGAATTCAACCAATGACCTGCATTCCAATGAGAACAATTAGAACAACAACAACACATGGATGTAGACAAGGAAGGGTGTCTATCTCTTATGTCCCAGAATGATAAGGTAATAAAACTGCTACCACAACTCACCCAAAGATAGCAGCAAATCATTTTTATCAGGGCCAATACTGCCATACTTGTAGAAACCAAATTTCGCAAGGTATTGCCCGGCCCAAAGGATTTCTTCATCCTCAGGCTCCTTCACTTTTAGGCGTCCCTCTACTATCCTTATATTTACACTGTTCAAAATCCTATATATAATTTTTTTTTTTGGTACTAAGAATTGAGCCAGGGGCATTCTATGTCGGAGCTACACTCCAAGCTCTTTTTATTTTCTTCTTATTATTTTTTTGAGACACAGTCTTGCTAACTTGCTGAAGGTCTTACTTAGTTCCTGAGGCTGGCCTTTGAACCTGCAATCCTCCGGTCTAAGCCTCCCAAGTACTGGGATCACAAGTGTGTGTCACTGCACCCAGCTGTATAATTTTTTTAATTGGAAGGTAAGGAAACAAAGAAGTCTAATAATTCTATTAAATGCAAGTCATTTTACTTGGCAACATGAAGAATAGAAGAATACACACCATGCACTCAAAACATGTATGATCTAGTTGAGAAGTTAGATATTCTGTAATACATAAACATAGGGACTAATTAATTAATTAATTAATTAAATATGTAGCATTTGTCACTGAACAGAGCCTTGTAATTTATAAGTACACAACAAATGCCTGAAGCAGTAAGATACATGTTTTATGTTCATACTGATGGCCCTAGTCTTTAGCAATTCCCTGTAAAGAACTATGAATTTTACTTGCCAAATTCCCATTTCACTGGTGTCACACTGAGAAAACGAAATGATTCACTTAATGGTACTGTCTTGCTCTCAAACTAGAAATAGAATCTCTAGCTCTAATTTTAGGCTTTTAAAGCACTTAGTTTTTAGGCACCAGTACTTTCTCCTTTACAGGAGACGTGGGCACATGCGGAACTTGAGCTTCTAGAACCCACACATGCTCCAACAATAACCAAGTAAAGGCAGGGACTGTCATAAGGCAAAATTCCTCTTCTTTGTCAATTTTCTTGTTCTTTCTTTCCTATTTGATGTGTTGGGGAATACAGTGAGAACGACAATCTTAGGAGAGCATGCTGAAACAAGAAGTCTCGTGACAGCCTCAGTATGAACTCACAAAAGGAGAAGTGGCATCTGTGTCAAGTCATCTCTCTCTAGCCTATTCTGGCCTTGCCATTGTCAGCCACTTCCAAAAACGTAGACAACAGTGTAGAGAAATGAAGTAACTGCCTGAACAGTGACTAGCCTTGAAATCTGGGGCAGAAGTGAAAGACACAAGCAAGATCTTCTATAAAAAGACACTTAAATGTCAGAGCTGCTTCCCTGTCATTATCCTCTTCTGAGCCTTAGTGGAATTATCAGGAAGAGCTCAATAATAATTGCAAGTCACTGTCATTCATTCCAATTAATAATTAATTTCTAGTGACCAGTTCCTGATTAATTTAATATCATATTATTTCCAGCAAAATTGATTAAATACAAGGACTGAAAAAATCCAACTGGCCATTAAAACAGAGTTCAATATAGCGTCAAAAAGATAATCTCCCCCCCCATATTATGAGAATGCATTCTTATTTTTGGTGGCAATATATGTGCAGTCAAACATGTCTTTAGGTATTGCTGACATGACATCCAAAGTGAACTCCGGACCCCCTTTGCCTTGCTCTACTTTTCCTTTTATTTTCCCCCTTTAAATGGCACTTATATCTAAAATACTATATATATGACTTGTTTATTTATTTTGCATATTGCTTAGTGAATGCAAAGGCAGGGATCTTTGTTTTGTTCAGTAATGTGTCCAAAGAATTTAGAACAGTGCCTTGGTACATAGTAGGCATCCAAGATATATGTAGTGATTTAATGATTGAACAAGAGTTCGAAGACCCCCAGTGGAATCTTAATCTTCTTTGCTGTCTCCAAGTGTCAGGACAGCAACCACACAGGGTCTATGGACAGAGCTTTATGTGCCTTTGGTGATACCTGGACATCCACCAGTTGTGGCCCCTCACTATTGTGCTTGCGTTCTAACAGCTTAGGCATCATCTAAGAGTGGGAAACACAGGGGAAGGAGCTCATAGTGTCCCCAGGGAGCATAATGCATGCCCAGCTCCCACCTAGGGGTGGACACAGGTACCAGGCACCCTGCAGAGGCCTTCTGTGGGTCCAGAGCCAATTGAGGGGACAAAGCTGACATGAAGGAGTAAAGGGCACTAGAGCCAGCTTCATGATTAAACCTGTTACATTCAGCTACCATGAAATTAGAATGTAATTCAGATAGATTAATATAGAGCATTCTAGAGCGTTATCACCTATGAGTTCATTGTTCTTAAGAAGGAATTTTGGTATTTAGCTTTTTTTTACTTCTAAATTTAGTTATATGTAATACATAAACATAAGCATTTTAGCCACTTATTTAAAATGTATCTCTTAATTTTCCTACATTGTACTTAAGAACCAATATTTGCTTTTGCTCCTGAAATTCTCAGGATCTTCACTAGGACTAAAGGATTCAGAAAAGGGAAGCAAGAGTCCTGTGGTTGTGCAGCGCCACCTGCTGGAAGGTCAGAAAAAGCAATGCCTTCTAGCTTTGACAGATGATTATTGTTAACAGTTTTCATCAGCAAACATGAACCAAGACCTCTCCTTGGCCAACCCTGGGCTGCCCCACAAGTCTTTGAGTGACAGTTCTTACTCTCCAGGAGTCATCTACACCATGAGTCCCTGTTGGTGGCTGCTCAATATCCTCTGGCTTTGGAATCAGATGGCTTGGGACCCAGTTTCAGCTATGCTCCATCCTGAATATCTTCCTCTGGGGTTTATCATGATAGGCTTTTGTGTCTTAGGGCCTTGGACAGCTATGATATCTCCTGAGCTTGAATTCTGTTATCTAAAAAATTAGAATAATATCATCTAGGGCTTTTGTGAAACTCACGAAAGAGATATATATGAAGACTTCTGCATACTATACAATGCAGTGGAAATGTGACCTTACATTTTTTTCAGTAGACAAAGCCCTCTTGGAAGGTGACGCCCACTCTCTCTAGATGAAATGAATTGTGAAGGACACAGCTACCACATGAAGCAGAGAGCCTGAAACAAGGACCAGAAAGGAGAGGAGAATAGTGAAATTTATCAGGCAAAGGATACATATGTATTCCATGTGCATATATTTCTTATGTTACTTGGCTCTTGTCTTAACCTCTAAGTTTCCATTTTTCCATACACTATGCCAGAAGAAAGCATATTAGAATGCAGACTGTCAACTGAGCCACATGCAAACTGACAAAAACTGCCTTTGAAAATGATCTGTCATCTTGAAATAGTTAATGGATACTATTTTATAATAATATTGAGAAGATACAGGTATAAAGATTAAAAAGAAATGGAGGGTATTGTACAATCGTATCTATTGTATAAATCTCAAACAATAGGATAAAAAAGGATGGCAAAAAATCTCTAATCTGAGAAAAAAATTAGAAAGTATAAGAAAGAGAACAAAATAAGACCACAGAAATTTGACAAAAGCATGAATGTGAATGGATTAGATTTTTACTTATGACAAAGTTCCAATAATCGGTTAAGAATTAAAAAGGATATTTTATTTCTAGAAATTTTTTATAACAAAATAGTTAAAAATTAAGGAATCTTTGAGAAAATATATGAGGGACAAAATGTTTTTTAAAAGGATCTTGAGTTGGATAAAAGGTTAATTTTTTCTTTCTTTCTCTTTTTTTTTTCTTTCCTTTTTTTGGTACTGGAGATGAAACACAAGGGCATTTGATCTCTGCGCTACACTCCCTAGCTATTTTTATTTTTTTGAAACAGGGTCTTGATAAGTCATTAAAGGTCTTGCTAAGTTGCTGAGGCTGACTTCGAACCCGCAATCCTCCTGTCTCAGCCTTTCAAGTATGGGATTATAGGCATGAACCACCATGGCCCGGTAAAAGGTTATTTAATATTGATAAATGGTGTCATTCATAATGATTTAACTGTCATGAATTCTAACATATTAAATAACAGAACATCAAGATATACAAAACAAAGCTGGGCATGGTGGTGCATGCCTGTCATCTCAGTCCTTGGGAGACTGAGACAGGAAGATTGTGGGTTTGAAGTCAGCCTCAGCAACTTAGGAAGACAGTATTTACAAATAAAAAATAAAAAGGGCTGCGGGGGGGAGGGGTGTAGGAAGTAGAATGCCCCTGGGTTCAATCCTCAGCACCACACACACACACACACACACACACACACACACACAAATATATATATAAAACAATACCTGTTAGTAATATGAGGGGAAATAGCAAAAATGAAATTGTAATAAGACACTTAACCCTATATCTCTCAATCTGTGACAGAGAAGGTAGGCAAAAATTATCTAGGTATATTAAGGTTTTGAGTCAATATATGACTTATTACATATACATCAAAATACATACAGTTGAGTATATATAAGCCAAAAATCTAAAATCTGAAATTGCTAAAAAATCTAAAAATTTTTGACAGCCAACATGACACCACAAGTAGAATATTCTATACCATGAAGCTTTGTTCAATGCACAAAATTATTAGAAATATTGTATAAAATTACTTTCAAACCATGCATATAATGTATATATGAACTTGAGTCCCATCTCTAGGAACTATTCTCATTCTCTCTCTCTCTCTCTCTCTCTATATATATATATATACATCTCAACAAACTCCAAAATACCAAACATTTCTGCTCCCAAATATTTCAAACAAGGGATACTAAACCGTATTACCAAAAGAGATCACTCACACTCTTTTTCAAGTATCTGTGGAATGTTTACAAAAATTGGTAGAATGCCAGGCCAGAAAGAGAACATCAGCCAATTCTTTTTGTTGTTGTTTTTGCGGTACTGAGGACTGAACTCAGGGCATTCTACCTCCGAGCTATACCCCCAGCCCTATTTTTTATTCTTTATTTTGAAATCGGGTCTCACTAAGTTGCAGAGTGTCTCACTAGGAGGCTGGCCGCGAACTCAGATCCTCTGGTCTCAGCCTCCCGAATGCTGGGATTACAAGTGTGCACCACCACGCCCAGCTATATTTTTTCTTTAATAGTAGAGATTAGATAAGCAGGAGAGGGATAATATACCTGGAATCCTTTTTTGAGAATCATAATTGACTAGAAGTGGTGGCTCTAAAGGAGTAAGTGAAGACCACATGGTGAAATGCTGGTCTGTTACGTAAAGATGGTAAAGTTTATTTTGGAGGTGATGTGATTATAGTATGTCCAATGGAAGAGTAACCAAGGTTAGTCAGGCTTCAGAAGCAGGTAAAGTTTATTTCGGAGGTGATGTGATTATAGCATGTCCAATGGAAGAGTAACCCAGGTTAGTCAGGCTTCAGAAGCAGTAACGCCTGGAGGCAGTGCCTGGGAATCCTGAAGTCCAGACATTGGGGGAGTGGCTCAAGACAAATCTGTGGTCCGTATAGCATTCAGAATCATCTTAAAATTTCAATGACTCATCATTTTCCCACTTAAAGCCCTGGCTTCCCACTGTCAGTCTCTTATCACAGCCTGACCTAAGGATCTGGCCTTGACCACCTTTCCATCTTCATTTGATGGCACTGTCCAGTAACTGGCTTCACTCAACTTCTGGAATGTTCTGAGCATTTTCCTACCTCTCCTCATCTAACTGCCTCCCACTCTTGCTTTAGGGTTCCAATAGTCCTTCCCTATAGGGGAGCCATCCTCTGTAACTGTATTCTCTCAGACAGTCACATGAGTGAAAAAAAAAAAAAAAAAAAAAGAAAAGGAATAATTTCAGGAGGGATGGAGATGGTTTAAACGGGGACAAAAGTGATGTATGACAGAAGACAGACTTGAGAGGTGCTATAAGAAGGGTAAGGGGAACTGGGACACCACTCTGGCTTTGGGGAGGGGTTCATTTATCCAGACAGGGAACATGACTGAGGCATGCTTGCATGGGTGATGCGATGGGGTCAGGACTGTTAGGGACAAGATGCCTGTGAGAGATTCCATGGGCTGTCCAGTAGAAGCTGGCGCAGGTGTCTGGAGCTGGGGAGAGGGACTTGGGAGTCACCACACACCAGTACTCGTTGAAGCTCTTCTGGGGGAAAGATCACCTGAGAGAAAGTTGAAGATCCAGTCACAGAGCGCACACTGTCTACACATGTTTCGGAAAGAAGGAAACTGAGAAAGTGAACAGGGCAAGAAGGAACACAGGGAGAGAGGGAATGACAGCAAATAAAGAGAGAAGTTTCTAGAATGTCAAATGTCAGGGGACCCAATAATAGAGGGGCTGAAAAGAGGCCAGAGAATTTCATAGTGAAGAGATTCCCAGTGATCTCCGTGAGGGCTTTTAGGAGGTAGGTGAGAAACTTTAGAATCAACAAGAGAGTTCTTGAAATAAAGTTGTTAAAATCCTCACAGGCAAGCCGGGCGTGGTGGCGCACGCTTGTAATCCCAGCATTTGGGAGGCTGAGACCGGAGGATCCGGGTTCGCGGCCAGCCTCAGCTACCTAGTGAGGCACTCCGCAACTTAGTGAGACTCGGTTTCAAAATAAAGAATAAAAAATAGGGCTGGGGGTATAGCTCGGAGGTAGAATGCCCCTGAGTTCAATCCCCAGTA
>PVLC010002152.1:12900-55400 GCA_004027655.1 Graphiurus murinus | reverse complement strand
CTCTCCGTCCTCTAGGCTCTTACCGTGTGTGGCCTGCAGGCGGCGCCACACCTCCCCTTCCGCTCCAGGCGGGGGCCGAGGAGACCCGGCACCAGGTTGGGGGCGGCTCGCCGGTGCGCAGCTGCCTGAACCCCCGCCCCGAGCCCATTGCGCCGCCGCCTGCAAGCCCACACGGAACCATCGCCCCGCCGCTTGCACGCCCACACGGAGCCATCGCCCCGCCGCTTGCACGCCCACACGGAGCCATTGCCGGGAGTGGTGAAGTACGGTGCGCCGCGTCCTCCCTGCCCCGCTGGCCGCCGCTGCCCAGACCCTCCGGCCCACCCTCCTCTGGCAGCCGCCGCGGTGAGAACCCTGCCCCAGAGAAGCCGGAGCGGTGGTGTCCCGGGAGGGGGCTGCAGAGGGCTGCGGCCGCAACCCGTGTCTGCACTGGAGGAAGAGCTTTGGGTTTGCTCCCTTGCGCTGGGGACAGTCTTGTGCGCGACAGCCTGTTGGCAGAACCGAAAGTGAATCGAGTTTGCACTGGTACTCAGGCCAGGTTCCACCCAGGCTTCTGCTGGAGCTAGGAGGAAGGACCCAGCTCTAAGATCCGCTAGCCGCCTTTTGGAGGAAAGAAAGGCTAGTTTAATTCACGTGCAGAGGTTGCAGGGACGGGCTAGAGTCTAGGAATTTTCATGGGTTGGGCACATTTCCAAAAGGTGTTCTCTTTTCTTTTTTTATTGGTGCATTGTAATCATACATCCTTGTTAGGTATACGCTGGTAAAGGCATACATGAACACATTTCTCATTTAACCCTTCCCTAATTCCCCCCCTCACCCTTCCTCCTTCTCAAATTCAGTTTAGTAATTGACTTTGATATGTTTGTGAAAGTACATCATGTGCATTAGGGTGTCCCCCCCTCCCCATCACCTTCAGTTAAGTCAACTTTGTTCATCTAAGGTTTCTCCTTCTTAGTCTGGAGGCCCTCTTACGTTCTACTGTCTCCCTAGCTTCTGCATATTGGGGAGAGCATATGATTTTTTACTTTTTGTGACTGACTAATCTCACTTAGCATAATGTTTTCCAGTTCCATCCATTTCCCTGCAAATGACATAATTTTGTTCTTCTTTATGGCTGAGTAAAATTCCATTGTGTACATATCCCGTAGTTTTGTAATCCATTCATCTGTTGATGAACATCTTGGCTGCTTCCATAGTTTGGCTATTGTGAATTGTGTGGCTATAAGCATAGATACACATGTGTCGGTCTGATAGTTTGGTTTCCATTCTTTTGGGTAGATACCCGGAAGTAGTATTGCTGGATCATATGGTAGGTTCATTCTCATTCGTCTGAGTCCTCCATACTGTTTTCCAAAGTGGTTGCACTAATTTGCAATCTCACCAACAATGTATTATGGTTCCCACTTCTCCACATTCTCATCAGCATTAGTTGTTGTGTTTTTGAAAATTGCCATTCTAATTGGGGCTAGGTGAAATCTCAAGGTAGTTTTGATTTGCATCTCTCTGATTGCTAATGATGTGGAACATTTCCTCATACATTTATTGGTCATTTGTATTTCTTCTTTTGTGAAGTGTCTATTTAGATCCTTTGCCCATTTTTTGATTGGGTTATATGTTTTCTTAGCTGTGAGTTTCTTGAGTTCTCTGTATATTAGTCCTCTATTGGAGGGGTAGCTGGCAAAATTTTTCTCCCACTCTATGTGCTCTCTGTTGAGGTTCTTGATAGTTTCCTTTGCTGCACAGAAGCTCTTCAGTTTAATGCAATTCCGAGTATTGATCTTTCATTGAGTTGCTTGTACTTTTGGGGTCTTGTTGAGAAAGTTTTTACCTGTGCCTATGTGTTGAAGTGTTGGTCCTATGCCCTCTTCAAGTAGCTGCAAGGTGTCTGGCCTGACTTCTAGGTCTTTGATCCATCTTGAATTAACTCTTGTGCAGGGTGAGAAAGTGGGATTTATTTCCATTTTCCTGTATATGGTTAACCAGTTTTGCCAACACCAGGTGTTATCTTTTCTTCCTGCACAAATGCCATGGGAAAGCAGATATCTCCCTAAGAGAGTCCTAGGGGTTCCCAGAGAGGGGCGGGTGGGGGCTCCTCTAAGGACCAGAGGGTTCCTCGACATACTTGAGGGAAAAGAATTTCAGCATGAGTTACTAGAGGTATAGAGATTTATTTAGGGAGGCAAGGCATACACATTCAAGGGAGAATGCAGGCCATCTCCAGTGAGAGTCTTTTGGTAGGGGTTCACAGATCTTTCAAAGGAAACTTGGTGAAAGCTGAGTATGGAAACGCAGGTGAGGGTGACATCACAAGATAGTTTGGGTGGTCTGGTCATTTCCAGGACCCTTGACATGGTCTCTGATGGGGATTGAGCTTGTATTGATTGCTAATAAGAGCAGTATTAATTGCTAATAAGAACAAGCTTTCATACTTAGGTAAAACAATAAAATCCTTTTCTCTGTCTCTAAGCTGTCAGCCAACATTGACCTTGGTCAGCTAAAAGTTGGCTGTTAGCCCAGCAACACTGAATGTTAAGAACACAGACACCTGCACTTAGGAAAGAATTATATAGACTCTCACAATAGTTTGGACTAAACTTACAAGATGAAAAAGCAAGTTATATTAACCCACTATTAATTTCTAATAACACAAAATAACTATAAACCCCCAACCTCCATACTTGAAGACTATACTCCTATGTCTTTCTTTTCTTTATTATAAAACAAATTTTCAACATAACAAGTAACTTCTAGTGGATAGAGATAAGGAAAGGCTGAGGAACTCACCAAGAACATGGGAAAATAATGCATGCTTTAAACTGTAAGAGTAAGATAAAACAAAGAACAAAGCGGGCTTCTACCATGCAGCCCCCTGACCTTGCAAACCAAGTAACACATTTTAATCAGTAATATCAGACCTCTCTGTCCATGTGAAGATGAACAGAGAAGGCTAATAAAAAGGTTTACACAGCAGAGACAACTAACGGGCCTGTACCAGCTTTTGGTGGGAAAAGGAAATTATTGGCTAAACAGGGTAGGAGGAAAAAGATAATGAATTCTTATAAAAAATATTATGGGTTCAGAGACCTTAGTGTCTTACTTTCAAGGCACTCCACTGCATCACCTCTGATGTAGTGCTTTAATTGCTCTGTCCCCCCCCCTCTCTACCTGTAATAATAAGACTTTACTTAAGCTTGCAGCAGTGCAGTTCTGGCTATTTTTTTTCTAAACCTAGCTAACAACAAGAACCCACAGAAACACCCTAAACTGTTACAGTCTCAGTTGTTTGTTCAAAAGATAACACCGAGCTGGGTGTGGTGGTGCACACTTTTAATCCCAGTACTTGGGAGGCTGAGACAGGAGGATCGCAGGTTTGAAACTAGGCTCAGCAACTTAGTGAGGTGCTCAGCAATTTAGTGAGACTCTGGTTACAAATAAAAAATAAAATAGGTCTAAGGGTGTAACCTGGAGGTAGAAGGCCTCTGGGTTTAATTCCCAGTACCACACACACACACACACACACACACACACACACACACACGCAAAATAATGGTACAGTTGGTACAGTTGTAATGGCACAGTGGGCTCTTTTCCTCAATTTGACTAAAAATTTGTTGAATAGGGAACTTAAAGAACTAATAAACAGCTCAATTGCAGCGTTAGCAAAACTTTATTACAAAATCAATAGGAAATAGAAAGGGAAGAGAAGAAAAGCAGCATGTCTGAGAGAAACCCCTGAGAGCTGGAATTCTGCCCTCCCCTCAGACCCCAACCCTCAAGTCAAGTTTTCCATTGCTATGTTCTTATCAGTATATCAAAGATAATTGGCTAGCAGTCATTTTAGGCAGGTGGTATTATCTTGTCCTTGGTCAATGTACTCCTTAAATGTATCTTTTTCTAACTCTGCAGTATCAATTGCCCATTCACTGGTGGTGCTTTGAAGTAACATCTTGCCTATCAAGGTTTGGTCAGGAAGGGGGAATAGGGAAACAGAGGCATCAATTAAAGTTTGCATCTTGCATATCAAGGCTGGGTCACAGAGACCAGAGCAGGGAAACAGTGGCACTAATCTCTCTCTCTGTGTGTAATCTCTTAGAGCAGAGCATAGGCTTTTGCTATCTCTACAGCTTTTAAGATGTGCCAGGCAGAGCTATTTGTGATCCTAAGTGTAACAGTTTGGGATGTGGCAGTGGGTACTTGTTCTTAGCTAGTTTTAGAAAAACATAGCCAGAACTGTGCTGCTGCAAGCTTAAGTAAAGTTTTATTATTATAGGTAAAAAAGTTTCTCAGCTTTTCCTTATCTCTATCTGATAGAAGTTACTTGTTAGGTTGAAAACTTGTTTTATAATAAAAAAAGAAAGACACAGGAGTATAGTCTTCAAGTATGGAGGTTTGGGGCTTATAGTTATTTTGTGTTATTAGTAATTAATAGTGGGTTAATATAGCTTGCTTTTTCATCTTGTAAGTTTGTAACGATTGTGAGAGTCCATATAATTCTTTTCTAAGTGGAGGTGTCTGTGTTCTTAATATTCAGGGTTGCTGGGCTAAGAAGCCAACTTTTAGCTGACAAAGGTCAACATTGGCTACAGTTCCTGGCTGACAGCTTAGAGACAGAGAAAAAGATTTTATTGTTCTACCTAAGTATGAAATCTTGTTCTTATTAGCAATTAATATTGCCTTTATTAGCAATCAATACAAGCTCAATCTCTATCATTAGGGCTTTTACTTGTATCTATATTTTGAAGGCTAAAAACTCTGAGTGCCTCTACATTCTAACTATGGATTAAAATCAGGTCAAGGATAAAGGGGGGGGGGTAAAGTGTAGCAGAAAAAGCTGTTGTTTTTCCTTTTTTTTTTTTTCCTCTTTTTTGCCTGCCTGTCTGAGTGCTTGCACTGCACGCAGGCTCTGAGCATCTTTTACACTTTTATTGGAAACCAGTACCCGGGCAATTTCCCCAAACCAGCACAGATAACACTGGAATAACACTGGAATGACACCTATTAATAAGTTCCTCAGCATATCATAGCTCGCTTGCTTAAAATATTCATCCAGGTGGTTAACAGTGCACAGAGTAATTATCATAGGTGAGTGAGATTTTGGTTAACTTTAATTTACAGATTTCCCAGGGGATCGGAGAGAGACTAGTTAAGGAAGTGACAAGCCTGGAAAAGTATGCAGAACTTCTGAATGAAAATTTTACTTTCTTCTTCTTCCTTTATGTCTCTGTTCTGTCTGTTCTATTTTTCTCTCCTACCTCACAGACACTTAGGCCTTGAGGAATGAGCAGTCAGTTTGGAGGCAGGGGCATTTATGTTCCTCATGTTGAACCCACATCCTGTACAAACATCCTTGCCTTGAGGTCAGGAAGAGTCTGACAGGTGTTAAGAGAAGACATGGGGGAGGAAGAAACCACGAATGGTGCTGAGAAATAGTTTTAGGGCCCTGGGAGTTTGCCTCTAGTCCTTTGCAGGGATTCCCAAGAGTATCAATTTTTTAAATCTAGTTTATCCTTGGAAGTTCCGTGGTGAAGGTATCCTGTGATGATGCTTCTGGTGTTTGAGGTCCTTAGAGCCTTTGAGAGAGGGAGGGGGTGGGAAGAACACATTCTATACTTTTGACAGCTCACAGGCTGTGGGTTAAGGTCCTGAGAGTGCATTTGTCCCTTTCTGGGGTGGGTGTTGAACTGTCTCATTTCCTCCCTCAGAGCCTCTACTCCCTTAGTCTTAAAAGTGCTTGCTCTTTTTATGGGAGTCCCTTACTGTCTCAAGGAAGCACGGGAAGGAGGCAGCCTGGAAAGGAGCCCGGGGTGTCTGGAGAAAGCTCTTCAGGAATTCCACAGCACTGCACAGAGCTTGGCATCCTAGCTGACTCATATCAGCATTTATATCAAGGGCTGTTAATGCTCTACCTCTGAGCACAGGCAGGTCGTAGGGCAACTGATCCTGGGTCCGGTAGTGTGTTACAGGCAAGTTGGTTAAGATCAAACTCTTGCCTATCTCCAAATGTGTGAACATAAGTAGAGTTGGTGTTGTATGGATAAAAACTTCCTGAACATGAGAGTTTCTATGGGTGGAGGAGAAATTTGTTATTAATATTTTAAAGATATTGACCAGTCTAGTCTGTATTTTTCTTATGCCCAAGGCATAAAGTTTGTCTACAATTCTTGGTGGTTTGCTAAGGAGTTATCATACTCTCTTTTGTAATTTTTCTGTGAGTAGTAGTAGTAATAATAATAATAATAATAATAATAATAATAATTCACTTGAAAATTAGCCAGCTTGTTACAATACATATTAAAGATAATTCTGAGAAAGTTCAAATACGGAAAATCATAAGAACAAATATTAGATTGTAAATCAGTTAAAATATGATATGTATCTATAATATTGCCTTGTTTTACTTCCTTATGTCATAGTAGAGATATAAAAAAAAGCTCTTTCAGAACAAGATACAGATTCATAGGAACATGTGTTTATTAGGCATCTTTGTTCCCTTAGGAAACATATTATTTTACATACGGTATATTATACTACATACACATGAAAAATCTATTTATGAACCTATTGTCATTAAGCATCCATGAAGCCTTTGAAGTGAGCGTAAGTATAATCAATGGGAAATAAAACACAACCTAGAGAAGAAAGCTGCCCTGTGGGAACTCGTTAGACTGGAAGTAGACTGTAGCCAAGCATGGTGGTACATACCTGTGATCCCTGTACTTGGGAGGCTACAATAGGAAGATCTCAAGTTCCAGGCCAGCCTCAGCAACTTAGTGAGACCCTGTTTCTAAATAAATAAATAAATAAATAGGGCTCGAGATTGGATGCACCTGGGTTCAATCCCCAGTACCAAAAAAAAAAAAAAAAAAAAGAGAGAGAGAGAGAGAAAAGAAAAAGATTGGACATAGACCAAGTGAAGGGCCCTCTGCACTTAGTAAAGTTGCACCTGACAGGCTATAATACAAGGGGAATGATTACTCTTTTTCTGGCATTGCATGGCCTGTTGTCACTGTGATTTTCCACGTGTTATAGGGCATGGATGCTAAGACCTTCTGGTCCCTGAAGCTGCTGATGGATGGCTAGGTTTTATTCAGAAATGAACATGGAATATTGTAGAAGGATAGATGGATTTCATATTCTCTAAGTATTCTATAAATATATTGTCAAGGGATTTTAAAATATATTTTTAATTGACACACTGCAATTAAACATATGTATGATGCTCATTGTGACATTTCAACACATGTTTAATATGTGTAATAATGAGACCAGGGTAACTGGCATGGCTGTCACTCAGATATTTTGTCAACAATTTTCTTTTGTACCAGGAATTGAACCCAGAGGCACCAGGTACACCCCAAGCCTATTTTTATTTCTTATTTGGAAACAAGATCTGACTATATTGCTGAGAGTCTTGTTAAATTGTTGAGGCTGCCTTTGAGTCTGTGATCCTCCTGTCTCAGCCTCCCAAGAACTGGGTTTACCAGCATGTATCACCATGCTGAGTGACATTTTTCAATAGGAGTTCAGCAGTAGTAGAAGATTATATTAAGTGGCAGGGTTTACATTATGTTTCTTACTGGAGTAGGCAGTTAGGATCAAAATGTTTTAGTGAAAATTAAAGAACCCAAATGGTCTGGGCATGGTGACACATGTCTGTAATCCCTGTACTTGGGAGGATAATAGGTTCTAAGCCAGCCTCAGCAACTTAGTGAGAACCTCATCAACTTAGTGATGCCCTGTTTCAAAATAAAAAATAAAAAAGAGTAGGGGGTGTAGTTCCAAAGTAGAATGCCCCTGGGTTCAGTCTTCAGTACCAAAAAACAAAATAAAAAACAAAACAAAACAAACAATCCCAACAAGATCCCAAAAGGCCACCCTATCCTTATCTGTCTGTAGATTATATAGGTAAGCAAGAAACTTAAGTTTGTCTTTAAAAGAAATAAAAAAATCAATGCCCAGCTCATCTCAGGATGTGAAACAAAAATTGATAGTCTAGATGATTCTGGCCTCATAGTTTTTTCTTTTCAATAATGGCTTTGTTGAGATAAAATTCATAGTCCACACTGCTCATCCATTTAAAGTGCACAATTCTGTGATTATTAGTATATTTAGAATTTTAGAAACATCACATTTTCATCACCTTCTCCACCCAAAACCCATACTGTTGAACAGTGTTGCCCATTCACTGGGGGTGGAGGGATAAGGAGAAAGAGAGTGGATATCTAATTTTGAGCTACATAGATACCTTATTTACAGAGATAAAATATTCAGAGAATCCTATTCAAAGGTAGTAATGTACTAGTTGTTTAATCGAGGTGTGTGTGGTCTGCACAGAACAAAGTTACTAGTTCACCTTCTCCTCCCATCCTGATGTCAATGGGCAAGTTTGTTTTCACAAGAAGAATGAGTTGTGCCTTGGCTTAGTCAGAGAACCCGGGTTCCTGCTCGGTGCTGCTCACCAGCTTGATCATTTGGCTGTGACTGGAAAGGCTTTCTTATTATTTAGAGCAGGGTCTATCTGGAAATTATTTCTTAGAAGCCGGGTGTGGTGACACACACTTGTAATCCTAGTACTTGGGAGGCTGAGACAGGAGAATCGAAGGTTTGTGGACAGCCTCAGCTACTTAGTAAAGCCATCTGCAACTTAGTAAGACCCTGTTTCAAAATAAAGAATAAAAAATAGGGCTGGGAGTATAGCTCAGAGGTAGAATGCCCCTGGGTTCCATCCCCAGGAAGAGTATAGAAAGCAGTAAGTCTTGAGATCTCTCTCTGAAACCACCAGAGGTGAATGTCTCACAAAGAAAGAGGAATGAATACCTGGTAGGTTAGTGCATGCCTGTAATCCCCAATACTCTGGAGACTGAGGCAGGAGGATCACAAGTTGGAGGCCAGCCTGGGCAACTTAGAAAGATCCTGTCTCAAAATAAAATAAAAGAGGCTGGGGATGTACTTCAGTGGTACAGCATGCGTGGGGCCCTGGATTTAATCCCTAGTACTAAGAAAGAAAAGAAAAGGAGAGAAAAGAAAAGCAGAGAAAAGAGGAAAGATTGCTGGAATGGTACCCAAACTTATCCAGTGTCATGTTGGAGTTCACTTCCTTCTGCTTCCCTGTCCCTGGATGCTGCCTCACTCTGGGCCAACTTGCTTGTGCCATAGGTAGAGATGGAGAGGGATAGAAAAGTAAGAAAGGACAATAGAATATTAGAAGGAGGAAGAAAACTTTTCACTTAACCTCAGCCATTGCACTGGTTAGGAAAGACTTAAAACAAGATATTTAGAGCCTTTGAATAGTAAAAGGAAGTCACTGTTAGTGTACAGTCAAATGCTTACTGTGTGCAAGTATGTTTTACAGTCACTCTCCTGCTCACATTAAACTTTCAAGTAGGCATTTTAGTCCCATATTTATAGATGAGTAGGTTGAGAGTTCCTCAGGTCACTCAAACCTGGAGAGGAGCTATAAAAAATGAATGACTGAATGAAATGAAAAGCTGGACAAAGTTTTCTAGGTAGGTATTTTACTCCCATATTTATAGATGAGAAAGTTCGTCTTATATCCCTGAAGCAATTTCCAACAAAGAGAAATTTCACCCTTTCCCCTACTTTCCACCTGAAACATTCTAAACAGTTTATAAAACTGTAAGCCTCAGCATGCCAAGGGTATCCCATCAAGCTTAGTTTGTAGAGGGGTCTAATGCCTCTTGACATTTGAATTTCAATTTATCATAAATACACAGGATTAAAAAGGAAGAGCTACTTTTTGATATGTTTCTCTCTATAAAACAATTCTTTCTAGAATACAGCTTTGACTGGGTTATGTAGATTTTGGTAAAGAAAACTTGAAGAACAAAGATAGTGTGTTCATTGTAACATGCAATTCCATTATAAACATTGAAAATGTTGCTTATTTGATAGTTTATTTAATTTGACTTAGTGACAAAGCTTGTTTCTTGAAAAAATTAACAAGATAAATAAACCACTAACCAACCTAACCAAAAGAAAGAGAATCAACACAAATTGCTAAAATAAGAGATGAAAAAGGTGATATTACCACCGACAGTGTGGAAATACAGAAGATTATCAGAAACTACTTTGAACAACTATACTCCAACAAAATGGAAAATCTAGAAGAAACTGACAAATTTCTAGGCACATAAAACCTTCTTAAATTGAGTCAAGAAGATATAGAAAACTTAATGCCTAGGATAAACCTAAACAAACAAGCCAAAGACCTCTGTAATGAAAATTATAAAACACTAAAGAAAGAAATTTTAGAAGATCTTGGAAGATGGAAAGATCTTACATGCTCTTGGATAGGCAGAATAAATATCATTAAAATGGCCATTCTACCAAAAGTGATCTACAGAATCAATGCAATCCCTATCAAAATACCAATGTCATTCTTCATAGACCTAGAAAAATCAGTCATAAATTTTATATGGAGAAACAAAAGACCCAGAATTGTGAAAGCAATTCTCAGCAATAAGAACCATGCAGGAAGTATCACAATTCCTGACTTCAAATTATACTATAGAGCTATAGTAATCAAAACAGCATGGTATTGGCACAAAAACAGGCACATAGACCAATGGAACAGAACAGAAGATACAGAAACAAATACACATACTTATAGCCAATTGATATTCGACAAAGGGGCCAAACACATATGCTGGAGATAAGACAGCTTTTTCAACAAATGGTGTTGGGAAAGCTGGTTATCCATTTGTACAAAAATGGAGCTAAATCCATACATTTTGAGATAGATCAAAGAACTGGAAATTAGATCAGAGATGGTGAAGTGACTAGAAGAGGTCATAGGTTCAGCACTCCAACACATAGGCACAGGTAGAAACTTCCTCAGCAAAACCTCTAACGTTCAGGAAATCAAAACAAGAATTAATAAGTGGGATGGCATTAAACTAGAAAGTTTCTGCACATCAAAGAGTCTAAAGAGAAAGCCTACAGAATGGGAGAAGATCTTTACCAGCTATCCTTCTGACAGAGGATTAATATCTAGACTATACAAAGAATTTAAAAGACTTTACACTAGAAAAAATAACCCAATTGAGAAATGGGCAACTGAATTGAATAGACACATCACAAAAGAAGAGATGCAAATGGCCAATAGATATATGAAAAAATGTTCAACATCATTTGCAATTAGGGAGATGCAAATCAAAACTACAAAGAGATTGCATCTAACCCCAATTAGAGTGGCAATCATCAAGAAGTCAAATAACAATAAATGTTGCTGAGGATGTGGGGAAGTAGGAACTCTTTTACACTGTTGGTGGGATTGCAAACTAGTTCAGCTGTTATGGAGATCAGTGTGGAGTGTTCTTAGAAACTGGGAATGGATCCACCATATGATCCAGCTATACCACTCCTGGGTATCTTCCCAAAGAGGTTGAAACCAGAGAACTACAGTAATATATGCATACCCATGTTCATAGCAGCACAATTCACAATAGCCAAATTATGGAACCAACCCAGGTGTCCATCAACAGATGAATGGATTGCAAAACTATGGGAAATTCACACAATAGGATTCTACTCAGCAATAAAGAAGAATAAAATAATGTCATTTGCAAGAAAATGGAAGGACCTGGAGAACATGTTAAGTGAGATTAGCCAGTCACAGAAAGTGAAGGGACATATGTTTTCTTTAATATGCACAAGCTAGGGAGTAGATAGAATACCAGAGGGACTCCAGATAATGGAGGAGAAACCTCAGTAGAACCAGAAAGGTGGTCTAAGGGAAAGGGAAGGGAAAGATTGAGGTTCATTATTGGAAATACTAACATCAACTGTGTGTACACATGTGAAAATCCCAATGTCAATCTCAGTACTCTGTATGGGAGGGACAGAGATGGGGAGATGGGGGGGGTACCAAGTGCTGTGTGCATGTGTCAATGTCAACATGGTATACATTATGATGTGATGCATCAATAAAAGCACAAAAAATAATAATACCAAAAATTGTGTTCAAAGATATGGGAGGAAATCTCATGGAGTCACTTATCAAATCCTGTCAAAAATAAACCGAGAAAGTTATAAAAAGAGAATCTGACCAGACTCACAGGAAGGCTCTTCCCTTAAGCAGAGCTATTAAATATTCTGGACTTTGCATCCTTCAGGAATAACTATCTAATTCCTTATGCTGGATTTCCTTGACGTACCTATGCACTGATGCCTATTATAGTTCCTAAGGTTGTTCTTATCACAGAGATATGGGCTGTTCATTAGAACAGGATCTATTTAAAAGTGATTTTTTTCTGAAGGTATTGCTATCTAGTGTTGACAATTGCATTTATCTGGACCATCAGCTTACTAT
This sequence comes from Graphiurus murinus, assembly GCA_004027655.1. Taxonomy (NCBI): domain Eukaryota; kingdom Metazoa; phylum Chordata; class Mammalia; order Rodentia; family Gliridae; genus Graphiurus; species Graphiurus murinus. The sequence goes on along the minus strand of PVLC010002152.1, from coordinate 43,069 downwards.
TGCTTTTCCCTCTACAGAAAGGAAGAAACTCTCCTGATGGCGTCTGGTCATGTCCAGGTTTCTATGCCGATGTCACAAAGAAACACCAATGGCACCCCTGAGATGAACTCCAGTAACCCGGAGATAGTTACTGAAGGGGCTGTGTTAAGCTTTCATAACATCTGCTATCGAGTGAAAGTGAAGAGTGGCACTCTACCTAATAGGAAAACAACTGATAAGGAGATACTATCAAATATCAAGTATGTGCATGAACTTTTGCAAACACCACTTTATTGACCTACAATGAACCTCATTGGCTTTGCCTATTACCAATAAGCTGCTGTGAACACTTGTGTTCAAGTCTTTGTTCAGATATATAGTCACATACCTTAATTTCTTTTAATTAAACTAGAACTGATATGATTGGATCTCTGGTTAAGTATATGTTTAACTATGAAAGGAACTGCTTGTAAAACTGCTTGTTAAATGCTTGTAAAACTGCTTATAAAAATGGTTGTACTGTGTGTTTGAGAAAGCAGACAATTAATGTGTCACTGAGTTATTTCAGTGGGAGCAAAAGGGGATGGAAAGGAGCTTTTCTATAAAGCACAGTCCTGACCAGGCATCTGAATTAGTTAACATATGCTGGTCATTTGGGTTGTTAATGTTTTTCTGATTTCTAGAGTATTCAGCCTGTGCTTCCCCTCTGTGTGACAGGAAGTGAATTTGGCTTTGCTCAGGCAGATGCCCTACATGTCTTGCTTGTTTCATGGTGGAAATGATTGCTCCTGGAGCAAGCAAGCAACTTTTCCTGGCTCTCCAAGGCAGGCAGGGGAATGCTCATAAAAGATTGTCTTTTGACCTGGTGTGACCACAGACACAAAGAATCAGATGTTTGTCTCAGTTTCTTGGTGTTTTTATGTAACTGTAGTCTTTTCTGCTAGTAGCAGCTATCTTCTTGGAGATGACAAGGAAGTGGCAAGATGGGGAAAGATATTTGGGGTATGGGTGAGAGAGAAGTAGCAAGGACCTGGGAGTTTGCCGGGCCGAGGCCAGGGGTGCTGTGCAGGACCAGAGCTCTACCCAGGAGACAGCACCTGCCGTCATGCTGCTCCTTGTCTCTTTCTTGTGTTGGGTAATAAATCCTGACTAGGAGAATAAGGAAAGATTTCTGCTTTTGCTGCTGTTTTAATAGGATTGACTTAGGAAGAGCAGACAAGTTTTTTTTTTTTCTGAAACCTAATCAAGGAAATGCTGGTCCCTTTAGATCTTGTACTGAACAGGTAGATGGAAGCATGATTTGAATATGTGCAGTAAACTGCATACTATGTGAGGATACATTCACTTTGCTTGTGTTTTCAAGCTAGTAGACTGGTGACTCCATATACTGTCTCCTCTGAACACTTTAATGCCTGAAAACTGTGCATCTCATCAAAGGGGGACGACATTGTTTTAGGTTTTGCAGGGCTCAGCAAGGTGCAGTCAAATCCAGCAATTCTTTCAAATTTTATAGCCAAAACACCCCCAGCATTCATATGCTTGCTTATTCACATTTATGATTTAAGTATTCATTAGAAAGGTCATCCTTTTTTGGCTGCAGTGTTTCCAATCTTTCTCCTGTCTGCTGGTTTAAATAAGTAGAATCTCTGGGTTAGAAGAAGGGCTCTTTAGCCGGGTGTGGTGGTGCACACTTGTAATCCCAGCATTTAGGAGGTTGAGATGGGAGGATCTGGGTTCTCGGCCAGCCTCAGCTACCTAGTGAGGCACTCCACAACTTAGTGAGACCCTGTTTCAAAATAAAGAATAAAAAAATAGGGCTGGGGATAGGGCTGGGGGGTATAGCTCAGAGGTAGAATGCCCCTGAGTTCAATCCCTGATACCGCAAAAAAAAAAAAAAAAAGGGCTCTTCTCATCTTTTTTTTGGTTTGTGTTTGATAGCACTGTCCCCATTTAAAAATGGTAACTATATTCCAAAACATGTGATGACAATCTTGATTTTCCTTTGGATTTTTGTTTTCCTTTTGTTTTATAAGAAGATAAACAATATTTGCCCATGAAAATTCAGAAGCTTTTCCTGCCTGATGAGACATCTTTCTCTTGTGCTCAGTTTGTTTCCATATCCAGCCCTTGGCTCTCCCTTGCCAGTGCTGACTCTGTGGTACAAAGCATCCATTCCGGTAGACGTGTGGATGTACTATACTCATGAGGGAAGTCCATTACACTCTTTGGGAGATTTTCAGATTAATAACTTATTTTGAAATAATTGTAGACATAAGCTTGTGTGCATATGACACCTTTTCCAGATTCCCCGTGTGTCCCCATTGCTCTGCATTTGCTGTTGTTGCTGTGTCTTTTTTTGTACCCATTGCCATTACTAGTTTGGGGACCATCTAAGAGCTGGTTGTGTGTGGGATATTCCTTCATCCCTAGCTCCTGCAGCATTACTTTCCAGAAAGCAGGAGCCCCTCCTGTATCATCACTCATGTGTGGTCTGGTGACAGCTGAGGGGAAATGTGTCTTCCGAATGATTTGAAGATACTGATCATCAAACATGCCAGAAGCTGTTATATACTTTAGAGTGTGTTAAGAGGAGTGAGTATAATTGATAGGCTTCATGGGAATCTATTATTTATTTCAAAACTATACCACCAGACCAATTTCAAGGAAATTTGAATTTGATGTATTGTTTTCCAAACAGGACAAGACGACAAGGACAAGAGAATAAACGAAAGGAACACAGAGGGACCTGAACCATCTTTCTTATTGGCCCTCACTAGTAATTGACATCCTTTGTATACTATGCTTCTATTAATCAAAAGTTCTTTTTTCTCTTTGATTTATGCTTGCTTTCTGTCTGCAAGTTCATCACCCTTCATTGAGTGTATTTGGTATAGATGGAAAATTAATAGAACTATTTAAGGTGGAATAATAAGTCAGTATGTTTTTGTGTTCACAGTGGGATCATGAAACCTGGTCTCAATGCCATCCTAGGACCCACATATGGAGGCAAATCTTTGTGAGTATAACAAAGTAAAAGTCAGCCTTTTTTGTGTAGTTTCATTGTGCTTAAAAAAATCACTTTTACGGGAGCAGTTGTTGCTTGATCCATTACTGTGTAAGTCCAGTCTGGTCCAAGGTAGCATGCATTTAGGCTACCTTAAGGACCAGAAAATCCTATTTAGGTCAACTTTACCAACATAGCATGGTAAAGTGACTGGCATCCTGTGGCTGGTCATGTTTATACTAATGAGGAGGAAAAAGAAAGGGATAATATTCGAAGTGGGGAGAGGACAGAAGGTATAATTGAAGACATGAGTCTCAGATAAAAGGAGCACATTGCCTGGGGTTAGACCACCAAGGTCAGGCAGCCAAGAAGGTCATTTGGAACATCTGTACTGAATAAGTCACAGTTGCCCTACTTTTATACTTTTGGACTTTCTAGGAACATATAATGAAAAGCAAGGTGAGAAATGTGTGTGTGTGTGTGTGTGTGTGTGTGTGTGTGTGTGTATGTGTATGTACATATATATAATAAATTTTTAGTTAGACCATATACTTTTTGACTAGTTCATTTGTTATATTGAGCAGAATTTGGATTCAAAGTAGAAGAAGATATGGCCTGTGTTGGAAGGGGAAAAACCCTGATAGCATGTATGCTCTTTTATAGGTTGTTAGATATCTTGGCTGCAAGGAAAGATCCATGTGGATTATCTGGAGATGTTTTGGTAAATGGAGCACCCCGACCTGCCAATTTCAAAAGTAATTCAGGTTATGTGGTACAAGTAAGTATCAGTAGGTTTGCCTTTTAGGTTTCTGTTTGGGCAAGTGCCTTGGCTTGTAGTTTAGTGTGTGTCCAGTTGAATACAGGACATACACATGGAGATAACTTCCTACCGACTATCTTTTCACAATCTCTCATTGATTGAGGGTGAAGTTAAATGGAAAGGCAGAGAGGACCTGGAATGTGACCCTGTGGGCTAGTGGTACACTTCTAGCTGTTGTCTCACTTGCAAAAGGGACACCTGTTGTTGTCTTTTGTCCTTCTTGCACCTTTCTCCTCCCCCTAGAAGATATCCTGATCACATTCTCATACACAGCAGTCTGGAGGTGTCTGGTAGCATCCTAAGCCCCTGTGCTGTATATGGGTGAGAAGGTGGCGGTGGAATGGCTCCATGGGGCTCCACAGCTGTCTGCATGGGAGTCACTACAGTTTGTAGAGTTGAAAGGTCACCCTGAGCTAGAACTTTACCAAGGGTTTCTTATGTTCATCAATTAAGTTACATACATATACTCAAATGCTGGTCTTGGAAAACACTCAGTGTGTCTCATTAAATACTTTTTGCCTAAAATTTCCATTTGCCTTCAGGATGGACTTCTGCTGTGCTGTCTGACAGTGAGAGAAAACTTACACTTCTCAGCAGCGCTTCGGCTTCCAACAACTGTGACAAATCATGAAAAAAATGAGAGGGTCAAGAGGCTCATTGGAGAGTTAGGTCTGAGTAGTGTGGCTGATATCAAGGTAATGTGAGAAGCCCGGTAGAATCATAGCCAGGAAAGAGGACCTCACCTGTGCACAATACGACATTGATCAAAACTTCCCTGTTGTGTGTGTGGTCCAAAGTGGCTGCTTTCTGTAATGATATAAGAGTGACCAGTTCCATAATATATAAAAAGATGGAAATTTAGCTGGGAAAATAGCTGCACCCTGGGAGCCGAGTGTGGTCTAGTGTGGAAAGTGTTCTTCATTCTTCATGTGCCCTCTTCTGTATTGTCCTTCTCCATTCGTGTGCTTCAAGTCATTGCTCATTGGACGTATTTCTACTAACTTTTCCTTTTTCTCTTCCCCTTTTAGCTCTTCTTCTTTCTCTCTTCCTCCTGGGAACTTTTTCTGAGGTATAATTTTGGAACTTATAAATGACAAGAATCAAAGGATTCTTGCTATCTTTCACTTCCCTGCAATTTGGCTTTCAAAATTGTATTTCATCACAGTAGGATTTACTTTTAATTTGCATAGCTACCAAGTTATTTTTCTATGACTTTTCTTTGATAATTTTGACTCTCATGTCCTATCTCCCTCCTTTTCCTCCTCCCTCTCACCTTCCCTCCCTCTTCTTCCCTCTGTTCTGCCTGTATTTAATTATAGACTTGTACAGGCCAGGCTCTGTAGTTTTATATGCGAAGTTGTAGACAAAAGTAACAAAGAGTTGACAACATAACTCCTCCTTTTGTTGGTTTTGGAGAATCAGGAAGTGAAAACGAGTGGAATGAATGAACTTTACAGTCGAGTGCTCCGCATGGAAGTTTTGCTGAGCAGACAATCCGAGCCTTGTCTGAGACGAGCTGTTTAGAATGTACTGGCTATAGTTAACCCCATGCATCTCCTCCTCAGAGGCAATAAAGAATGGGTCTACTGGCTGCTGCTTCCTGTGAGACTTTGGATAGACCTTTATGCGAACTGTATTTTGTTTGAAAGAATAATTCTATGTTGCCACCATTTACAGCTTACTGTTTTATAAGTGATTGAGTTGACTTTGGCTTTGTTTACTTACTTGATTTTATCTTTCCAGTTGGGTACTTTTTTTTTTAAAGCTCTGTTGTTTGCAATTAAGCACCCACTGCCCTAAGTTGTTTCCTGCCTTAGTCTGCATTCTCACTGCTGTAACCCAAAGATCTGACCACATAACTTAGAAGATGGAAGATTCATTTGCTCAGTGCTTCAGGTTCAGTCCGTGTGAAGCTGGGGATCATGGATCTCAGGGCATGGAGATGGGAAGAAGAAAGAGAGCACAGGGCTTTGCTTTCACATCATGGAGGCCAGAAAAAGAGGGAGCAAGTAGGGGGAGGAAGAGCCATATATAACCCCCAAGGCCCCAGCTCCAGGGATCCACCTTCTCCAGCCATACCTACCGGCCCAGGCCACCATCCAGATAAATATATTACAATGGATTTATCCACTGCTGAGATTACAACCAAGCCCAGCTTCCAAAATTGCCACCCCATTTCTATGAGGGGTAGAGGGCATTCTATTTTAAACCATTACATGGCAGAGGCCATTTTTGACTCCTAGAGTTCACGTAATCTAACTGATTGAAATCATTATAATTTCATTACTTTTATGATATTTTAAATATTACAGAAATGTAGAAAAGATAGTCTGATTACCATAGTGATGCAACTATAGGATAAGTAATATAATAGTATAATTACTACTGCTGTTCACCTAGATTTCTCAATCATACTATCTTCTCCCATAATTAATAGAGATTTTTTTTACATAAGTGTTTTATAGAAAGTTGTATAATATTTCTACCCCTGAATACTCATGGTGCATCTAGAAGGAATAAGGACATTTGACTGCCATACCACAATACTATTATGACCAAGCAAAATGAATGATATCTTCTTATCATCAGCTATGTGAGGCCTATATTCATTCACATTTTCCCAGTTTTCTCCAAATGTCTTATAGTGCAGCTGTTGAAAAGACCCAGTCAGAATCTGGGCATGGTGGTGCATGCTTGTAATCCCAGTACTTGGGAGGCTGAGACAGGAAGGTCACAGGTTCATGGCCAGCCTCAGCTACTTAGTGAGGCCCTGTTTCAAAACAAAGAATAAAAAATAGGGCTGGAGGTGTAGCTCAGAGTTAGAATGCCCCTGGATTCAATCCCCAGTACCACACACACACACACACACACACACACACACACACACACACAAAATTGTGGGGTTTTTTGGGGGGGGGGTTAGGGAAAGACTGAATTTCAGAAATTGTCCTATTTCCTGCCTCCCCCAAACCTCCCTGCTTTCCTTGCCACACACAATGGCATTAACTTGTTGAAAGATTGAGATGTTGCCCTGTGGAACATCCCACCTTCTAGACTTGTCTGAAAGGATGAATTAGGGATTTTGTGGTGAACTAGGGTGTAAACAGAGGCCATGGGAAAGCATTTTGGTGGCTGAAAAGGTGGTATGGTATTATAGAAAATGCATTTCCTGGCTCCAAGTCCATCCTCTTTTTTTTTTTTTTTGCGGTACTGAAGATTGAACTTAGGGGAATTCTACTTCCAATACCCCCAGCCCTATTTTTTATTCTTTTATTTTGAAACAGGGCCTCACTGAGTTGCGGAGTGCCTCACTAGGTAGCTGAGGCTGGCTGCAAACCCGGATCCTCTGGTCTCAGCCTCAGGGATTACAAGCGTGCGCCACCATGCCTGGTTCCAAGTCCATCCTCTTAGAAGTCCACTGAGGACTTTTGGCAGAAGCTGTGTGTGTGTGTGTGTGTGTGTGTGTGTGTGTGTGTGTGTGTGTGTGTTGGGATGGTTGATTGAAGACCAACAAATTATCACAAATTTTGTCCCTTTTCCTCCCCCCTTTTTATCTCCTGTTTTATACTGATTTCACAATGTCAAGACCATCTCTTTTAGTGTTCTAACTTACTATCTTAAAACTGTTTGACTTGATGAGGAACTGTGAAAATGACAAGCTTCATACCAGTTCTAGCCACTAGCAGCTCTGCCCTGGGCTTCAGTTTACTCCTCTGGTAGAGAGGAATGTCCTCCTCCCAGGTGTCCATTCCCTTGCTCTTCTGAATAGTGAGGACAATGCGATAAAGTGTCTATTGTTGGGCTGACCCAGCCTAGTTCAAATATAGTGACCATGGTGGTTTGTGTGAATAATGATAATAATCTTTGTTTTAGGTTAGAGCTAGAAGAGAAATTAAAAAAAAGACTAGCATTGCAATGGAGCTGATCACTGATCCTCCCTTCTTGTTCTTGGATGAGCCCACAAAGAATTTAGACATCAAAACAGCAACTACTGTCCTTTCATACCTGAAAAGGTAAATGCTACAGGAACATTGTTCTTGCATGTATTTACTAGCTGATCACTTCTATGTACCAGGTATTCTTGGTTCAGTGGATTCATAAATGTATAGCAGAATTTCTTCCTTCTTTGTTGGAGGGAAGCAGTCAATAAACAAAGAAGTTTTATCAAACAAGATGAAACAAGAGCATAGGGAAATATGTTCATGATAGAGTGGATATTTGAAACAACAGGAGGGTCTGGGAAGAGCTCAAGTATGTGGCCTTTGAGCTGGGAAAGAGGGAGTGAGACCTACTCTCCCTGGCAGAATAGAGTTCTATGTGGAAGGAGCAGGCAGTGGTCCTGAGGCAGAGCATGCCTGCTGTGTGTGGGACATCAGAGACTCCAGAGGGTCAGGACTCAGTGACCTGAGGCGAATGGGGGTTGGCTACTGTCATCGCAACACCACCACCTGGGGATTAGCAACAGAAATTACTTTCCTTCCAGCCCCGGAGGCTAGAGGTGGAGGTCAAGATGTCTACAGGGTGTTTCTTCCCAAACCTCTCTCACTGGCCTATAGATGGCCACCTTCTCCCTCTGTGTCCATGTCCTAATCTCCTCTTAAGTGGACACAAGTCAGAGAAGGACCTGCTCCATGATGCTTTTGATCTTAACGACCCCCTGAAGACTGTCTCCATATGTAGCCCCATTCTTAGTCTGTGAGGTTAGGACTTCAGCCTGGGAGTCCTGGGGAGGCCAGGGTTCAGCCATCACAGTTAGCACTGATGTGAGGTGGGTTGGGTTAGTGGCAGGCTCCACAGACGTCACAGGCTGCTGTGAGAAGTGGGTTCTTTCCTGTCCTGGGAGTGTTAGAGAAGGGTAGTGGCTGTGGGGAGGCTGTGCAGCTAGGTAGAGTGAGGGCGGGAGGCAGGAAGGAGCTGCTGAGGACTCTGAACTAGGATCCCCATGGGCATCTGTTTTCAAGACAGAACCAACTGGAAGGGCTCAGAGACCAGGGCTGTGAGGACTGAGAGAAGGAGGCTTGAGGTGTGGGCCTGAACAAATGGAAAAAATGATGTAAAAACAGGAGTGGAGTGTGGCGTCGTGGTACATGCTTGTAATCCTAGTACTTGGGAGGCTGAGACAGGAGGATGGCAGGTTTGTGGCCACTCTCAGAAATTTAATGAGCTCCTCTACAACTTAGTGAGACTCTGTTTCAAAATAAAAATAAGGCTGGGGGTGTACCTCAGAGGTAGAATGTCTCCTGGGTTCAATCCCCAGTACTACATACAAAAAATGGGGAGGGGGGTCACCTTTTCTTTTATCTATTAAGGATATTGTGGCAGGAACATTTATGGATGTTTCAAAAGTTAAGTTTTAGAAATCTGCTTTAAAATAAATAAAAAGTAGTTAGAAAATGACAGAAAAGCGCCAAGAACAATGCAAAGAAATCCTACTCCCCTCTCCTGGACTACAACGGTGACATTTTGCTGCCTTTGCTGCCCCTCCCTCTGTCTCTGCTGTCCCCTACATATGTTTTCTGACATCATGCCCCTTCACTCTAAATACCCTGGAATGTAACTCTGACTCTTCCTCCTTCCTGTGAGAAGTGAGCAAGCAGGGCTTCGCCACCATCCAGACCAGACTCTGGTCAGATGTCACCGGCTTCCTGGCCATCCTCTGCAGAAACATGTCTTTTCAGTTTTTCTTTCCTAATCTGGAATAGTTCCTCCATCTTTGCCTGTACCTCATGTCCTTTAGCGTCTCAGTCGATGTCCTAGAGGGATGTTGGCTGGGTCCATCCTAGTGTCCAGGTGCTGATTCAGTCAGGATGTGCTTCTGTGTCCTTCTGGGTGCCACACCCTGGGGCTGCACCCCACAGACAGTGTGAACCTCTATTATCTCTCCTGTTGCTGCCTATTGGGCTTCTGTGCTGTGAAAGGACTCTTTTCCCATTTGTAATTGACTACTGTTTTGTTAAGGAAGATATTCAGCTATGATGCAAACATCCTGTCCCTCATCAAATCTCCCACCAGTGTTGGCCTCCACCAGTAACTCCTGCTTCTGTGCTAGTTGCCTAACAGGCAGTAGTTGGCATTCCCTGGAAGGTACAGGTTTCTCTCCTTCCCTATTCAGTCCCCATTTGTGCAGTGGGTAATTATCTATAATTTTTTTATTATTTTAATGATCAAATGAATCCTGATTGGGCCAGTGGAAGCCTCTTCATGTGACTTTGTGTTCTTTTGACATCTCCCCAAATCATTCTCCTAGCAATTCTTTTTCTCATGGTTACAATCACATCCCATGCTCCTCTGGTTCTTTTTGTGTGTGAGCTGTTTCTGCCAGGAGCTATGGTTTCCTCCCGTTTAGTTAAGATTTAGAAACCAAGATCTGGTTGCACAGTGTGCTCACTGCTAATGGAGTATCTTCATTGCTTGTAGACTCTTAATAGACAGACCTGGGAAATACAAATATATGAATGTGTGTATATATATGTCTACAATACAGAATTATACTTCTATTTTTATTTGAAAATAACTGATCATAAACACATTACATGTGTGCAAATATATATATATATATGTATATATGTATATGTATGTATGTATATGTTTATTTATGTGGTGCTGGGAATTCAACCTAAGGCTTTGACAAGCTAAAAACCTGCTCTACCATTCAGCTGCACTCCTAGGACCAATATATATATTTTCTATAGAACGACGCATGTACATATACATCTGTAACTATTGCTATTTCTCTTAGTGTGGCTATATTCAATAGCCCATGAGTTTGTAATAGTATTTCTAATTCTAATCTAACACCTCCATGTTATTTTGAATTTTGGCCAATTTCTGTGTTTGTGACATCTCACAGGGAGAGGTTTGGTTCCCAGCATTTCAATATATCTATTTGCTTGCTCCAACAAATAATTTAATTTTAATGCAGCCATTTTCCCTCACTCTGTTCACTCCCTTTCTCCGCCACCTTTGGAAATCCCTTCTATCCCATTTTTTAAGCTGCCAGATATACCACCTTCCTGTCTTCCCCACCTTATCACTATTTTGATTCTCGGAATCAAATCTGTATGCTAGGAGAGAAGAAACAGAAAGCTGGGAATATGTGGGAAGTTAAAACATCTTAAGTTTGAGATCAGTTGCACATGAGTGAAGACGCCAACCTGTGGGTGTGCAGTTCAGGTTCCCTTAGGGAATACATCCATGATATTTTTATTGTGTAACTATATTAATAGCATTCTTTATAAAGTGATGAATTGATACAAAGTACTGTAATTATTTTCATTTTCTTCTTGAGGAGCTGGGGATGAAATCCAGGGCCTTGAGAATTCTCTGTAAGCACCCTATCCCTGGGCTGCTCCCCCAGCCCATAACCACCTTGTGTTTTGCACTGTGTACCACAGGCACCCTGTCTTATGCTGAGATCCCTGATCAGTCCTTTTCAAGTAACACTGTGCAGACTCGTCACCTGGTATCTGCTCGAAATGCAAGATTTCTGTTTCTTTAGGTCTGAAGTAGAGCCCAAGATTCTCCACAGGGGATTCTAAAAGGAGATACTAATGCTGATACCCCGGTCCTCATGCCACACTTTGAGTGGCCGGGCTCACATGAAATTCTGCTTCCTGCTTTGACGACTTTGTCAGCTCACTATTGCACACAGAATGTATCTGCAGTTCTTGATGCAGAACTTGCAAAAGAACAGAACAGGGCCGTGGGTTCATCATGGCCCTGTTTTGTTCTTTTGTGTAGTCCCTTTAGTTATCTTCCTCATCCAACACCAACTTACACAAACATACACACATTCCCTAGTCCTTAACACTGAGCTCTTTGTAGTTTCCAAGAGACCTTTTTATTTTACACTTTGTTCATCTTACTGTCCTACTTCGAGTGTATTTTCTCTTTCTAGTTCTCCTAATTCACTACTTTGGGCCTTTTACTCTCCAATTATATCATCTTTAGACTGGGTTATAAGTCTCTATTTTGCTTAGAAGGAGCCTTTAGCTACCGCTATTCCACATTGTGTTGATGTTATTGATCTTCTGGCATGATTCTCTTTGAGGTAGAATATCCTTGGACACATACTAGCGTGTAGTAGATGTTTACTAAATGCTGAAATTGAAATGATTCTTCTCATAGAACATTTTCAATAAGTTTTTCACAGTGATTTTGGCCTTTTAGGACTTTGTTTCTCCTATCCATAAGTAATAATGCCTGGTTTAAGGTAGTTCAGCACTATTTCTCCCAAAGAAGTAGACCAGAGATAAAATCTTAGTCATGCTTCTTAGTATTGGGGACCCCTTTGGGCAGTTGCTTGGCCTTTAAGCCTTAAAAAGAAGGAAATAGTTATACTGGAAATGCCTTATAACAATAGTGTGAAAATTGATGTTAATGCTGAAGCATTCAGCATAGAGTCGGTGCTTAGGAGTGTTAATTGTATTTATTAGGGCAGAAGGATGAAAACCAGTCCTAAGAGACAGAAGACAAGGAATCATTGAGAGCTGAGCGCATGACTGTTGTTTTAAGTTTTGACCCATAGTTAGTTTCAAACATGAGTGTACTTACATATACTTGGGGGACTTGTTAAGAATATGGGCTCCCTGTACCCACCCCCAGGGATTCTAATTCAGTGTCTGGGTAGATTGTTCAGGAATCTGAATTATCAAACTGTCAATAAATATTCTAGTGGATTCTAGTCTGTCAGTGCACTACTCTTGAAGAAGCCTTAGTGTTTTTAATAAAAGCATTGAATTCCCCAAGATGGTAAGTTTGTAAGAGAAAATCAAGGTGAGCTAACAAAAAATGGTCTGATGGCAGGAATATCTTACTGGGAGTGCAAAGTTCAGATATTTAATGAATCATTGTTTTCCCTCTTTTAACTTAGGATGTCTAAGCAGGGACGAACAATCATCTTCTCCATGGATCGGCCTCGGTATGCCATATTCAAGCTGTTCGATAGCCTCACCTTATTGGCCTCAGGAAAACTACTGTACCATGGTCGTGCACAGAAGGCTGTGGAGTACTTCGAATCAGCAGGTGTGAATTCATAGAATCCTTCCTTGGAGAGAAGAGAGGGGAGCCAACAAGAGTGCTTTTGATCTTTGTGTAAATGTACCTGGGGTTCCACCACTCTAAAACACCTTTGGTCACTTTGTTGCTGGATATTTTTTCATTTTGCAAAGCTTGATTATTGTTTAGATCATATTCTCTTTCCTATTTAAAGATGCATGCACAAATATTTCTTTTTTTAAAAATTTCTTTTTTTATTAATTAATTTATTGTTTCAGCATGGATTTTTTATACATTTCTTGAGTACAATAGGGTTACATAGACATTTATGACATCAATCAGTGTCAGATCACAAATAGTACCACTTCTTTGTTTTACACGTATAGCCCACATTCTTAACATAGCCTGGTAAAGCAAACTTTCTAGAGTCGTGAAACCATACTCCTTTAGGGTCATATATTTACTTTCTAAGAAGTAGGAGGGTCTTTCATCTATGCATCCAAGGGACAATCTCCAGACTTCGAGATGACAATGTAGCCATAGCAGAAGTGTCAGTATAATTGCTCATATATGCAGATAACAACTGCCAGGGGGGAAAGAGCCCAGCTGGGCTCCCACAACTCCCCCGTTTTTATTTTAAAATGCACGAAGGACTGTGCCTGTCTTAGGTCGTTTCCTACCAGGTGCTTAATCTTACCCATCATGAGGTCTCGATGAGTTATTCAACGAGCCCTGTTTGTTCTTCTTCCGGTTATGGTGACCTTTTCCTGAAAGTTCAATAATTAATGTATTGAACTCACAGCCAGTTAATGTTCAGTTGAACATTTCCAAAAATGCCAAATATTATCATCTTGACCATAAAAGCAATTGTGGTTTTTCAGTTTGTAACCTGGCATTTGATCTTCCTCTGCCTTCATGAGGGCCATGGAAATGCTACTTCATTTTCTAGTAACATTAGATTGTAAGTTTAGGTCTTGAATGTATGTAAGTAACCTATTTGTTAATACAATGGCTGTTCCTAGATCTGACATTGATATGTCAGCATTTCTGGATTACCTGGTTTATTATATTTCAGATTGAATTATGTGATTTTTTAAAATGGCTCATTTAATCTTCTTCATTTTTGAGATATTTGGATATGATCTTAGATGTTTCTCCATGTCCCCAAATTTTAAATATTCATTAGCTATATTTCTTAATTTTTAATTTTATTTATTTTCTGACATTTAAAAATAATCAAGGATATATGAGTCTGGGGAGCTATCTGAGGCCAACTTTAGAGTTCAGGTGTGCTGTGCTGGTCACATTCTCTCAAGAATTATGCTCTGGAACTATAGTAACAAAAACTGCATAGTATTGGCACAAAAACAGTCACATAGACTAGTGGAATAGAATAGAAGGTACAGAGACAAATTCTCACATGTATAGTCAGTAGATTTCTTTTTTTTAAATTTTTATTTTTATTCATACATTGTAAGCATACATCTTTGTTAGGTGCAAATTGATAACGATACATGTGCTCACAATTCTCATTTGACCCCTTCCCCGAATTCCCACCCCGCTCCCTCGCCCTCCCTCACTCTCAAGTTCAGTTTAGTGAGTGACCTTGATATACATTAGTGTCCCCCCCCCCCCCCGCTCCCGTTCAACCCCCTTGGCTAAATCAGCTTCTTTGCTTTCGAGGGTCTCTAGTCGATTTCTTAAAAGCTATTGAAAACATACACTGGAGAAAAGATAGCCTTTCCAACAAATGGTGTTGGAAAAATTTGATATCCATTTTAGAATAAAATTAGACCCCAATCTCTCACCTTGACAAAAGTCAACTCAAAATGGATGAAAGACCTAGAAATTAGACCAGAAACTCTGCAGTTACTAGAAGAAAACATAGGACCAATTCTCTACCATATAAGAACTAGTAGAGACTTCTTCAACAAGACCCGTAAAGCTTAGGAAATAAAATAAAAATCAATAAATGGGATGACATAAAATTAAAAATCTTCTGTGCAGCAAAGGATAGAGTCAAGAGTATGAAGAGAGAGCCTACAGATTGGGAGAAAATCTTTGCCACTTACTCCTCTGATAGAGAACTAATGTCTAGAATGTATGAAGAACTAAAAAACATCAAAAAAAAAAAAAAAAAAAAGCCCAAAAGAAAACCAAACAAACAACGAATAACCCAATTAAAAATGGGCTATTTAAATGAATAGATACTTCTCAAAAGAAGAAATACAAATTGTCAGCAAATGTATGAAAAAGTGCTCAATATTATTAGTAATCAGAGAAATGCAAATTAAAACTATGCTGAGATTCTAACTCCAATTATAATGACAATCATCAAGAATACAAACAATAACAAAAACTGGTGAGGATGTGGGGAAATAGGAATTATTATATACCATTGGTAGAATTGTAAATTAGTACAACCAATTTACAATCCTACTGGAGATCAGTATGGAGGTTCCTCAAAAGACTAGGAATAAAACCACCATACAATCCAACCATATCACTCCTAGGTATCTTTTCAAAATAATTAAAGTCAGAATACTATAGCAAACCAATCTCATTAACATGTATGGGCAGGGGAGAATGGCGGGGTTACAGAAGGAAATATACTAAGTAATGTGTGCATGTATGTTTATATGACTTTGAATCAATGATGTATAATTACATTGCACCAACAAAAATATTAAAAAGGATACTATAGTGACACATGCATACCCATGTTTATAGGAACACAATTCAGTATAGCCAAATTATGGAAACAATCTAGGTAGCCATCAACAGATGTAAAATGCAGTATATACACACAATAGAATTTTACTCAGCCACAAAGAACAAAATTATGTCATTTGCAGGAAAATGTATGGAACTAGAGAATATTAGGCTAAGTGAGATCATCCAGTGTCAGAAAGTCAAGGGCTGAATGTTTCTCTCATGTGTGGAAGCTAGAATGAAAATAGGAAACAGAAGGAATTTCAGTCAAATGAGGAGAGAAACCAGCAGAATAGAGGAAAGGGACTAGGGGAGGGAGGGAGGGAGGGGAGGGGAAAAATTAGAATTGAGGAAGGTAACAGTTCAAAGAAGTATATAGAAGTATATGTGCATACATGAAGGTATCACTACCAATCTTACTAACATGTGTGGGGAGGGAGGAAGGAGAAGCAGGGAGGGATGTGAAGAGAAATATACCAACTAACGTGTGCATGTATTAATAATCACTTTGAATCTCACTATGATGTAGAATTACAAGATACAAAGTGTGTGTGTGTGTGTGTGTGTGTGTGTGTGTGTGCATGTGTGTGTGTGTGTGTGTGTGTGTGTGTGTGTGTGTGTGTGAGTGATACGGTTCTCTGGCAGTATGACTGAGGATGATTTGAATCTCTGAATTTAGAAGATGGAGAAGCAATCCTTGCTGACATGACTACTGCTGTTCCAGAATTAGCAAGGTGAACGCAGGGAGCACGATGCTCCAAGGCATTTAGTACTTTCTTTTATTGGATCTAACTTTTGATTTATAAAGAAGTTTTGATAAGCACCAGAGCATAAGCTCTTTTCATAATTTACAATAGGTAAGGACTAATGTAAGATGTTCTAAAGAGTCCAAAATTGAATGTGGGGTGTGTGTGTGTGTGTGTGTGTGTGTGTGTGTGTGTGTGTGTGTGTGTGTAATATTATTTTGCAAGGAGACAGAGAATTGTATTAATATTTGGTGAGTGAATATATGAGGAAAGGATAAATTAGGAGAGAGGGAGCAAGAAGATGGAGGGGAAGTCGTTGGCTTGTCTTCCCTACAAGTGTCACCTCCCTCACCTGCTGCAAGTGAGTCCTCTTCGTTTTCCAAGATCATCAGGTTGTGCTCTTGGGTTGACTCCCATAGGTTATCCCTGTGAACCCCACGACAACCCTGCAGACTTCTTCCTGGAGGTTGTCAGTAGAGGCTGCTCTGCTGTGGCATCAAACAGAGAGGAGGGAGATTGTGAAGGTATGAGAGTTTTTTAGATTTTTGCCTGATTGATTTGGCTGAAGTTCAGTGATGTGATGGCTCATTAAAACATGTCTTTGGAATTCACATTAATGCTGTGTTCTGATATCAGTCAACAGGTACACTTTGTTTTCCAAGAGTACTGTGGGTATTATTTACTGTATTTATAAATATATATTTATATGATACTATAAGTTGTAAAGGGAGTTTCCATTAAAAAATAAAGAAGCCCATTTTTATGATATTTTTAAAATAAGAAATGTGGCACTTTATACATTGCACAGAGTAGAAAGCAAGTTCCAGATTTTTATATTAAGCATTATACTTCTTCTTTTTTTTTTTTTTGTGGTACTGGGGTTGGAACTCAGGGGCATTCTACCTCCGAGCTACATCCCCAGCCCTATTTTTTATTCTTTATTTTGAAACCAGGTCTCACTAAGTTGCGGAGTGCCTCACTAGGTAGCTGAGGCTGGCCGCGAACCCGGATCCTCTGGTCTCAGCCTCCCAAATGCTGGGATTACAAGCGTGCGCCACCACGCCCGGCTAGCATTATACTTCTTTCTGTATGATAAGAAGTCCATTTTAAGAATTAGAGTCCAAATAGGAAAAGGTGGGTGAGTTTACTGAATCAATAAGATTATGGCAGTGGCCAGATCAATTAGCTATGCTACCCTTCCCCATCTTCCTTCCTTCCTTCCTTCCTTCCTTCCTTCCTTCCTTCCTTCCTTCCTTCCTTCCTTCCTTCCTTCCTTCTTCCTTCCTTCCTTTCCTCCTTCCCTCCCTCCCTCCCTCCCTCCATCCTTCCCTCCCTCCTGGGATTGAACACAAGGGCACTGTACCTCTGAACTGCACCCCCAGTCCTTTTTCATTTTTTGTTTTGAAACAGGGTCTTGTTAAGTTGCTGAGAGTCTCACTATGTTACTGGGGCTGGCCTCAAACCTGCTATCCTCCTGTCTTAGTCTCTCAAGTACTGGAATTTCAGATGTACACCACCACTTCTGGCTTTCTCCTTCTCCCTTTCCTCCTCTCTCCTCCCCTTCCCTCCCCTCCCCTCCCCTTCCCTCTCCTCTCCTCTCCTCTTTTCTTCTTTCCTCTTTTCTTCTCTTTCTTTCCTCCCTCCCTCCCTTCTTCCTTCCCTCCCTCCCTCCTTCCTTCTCTTCCTTTCTCCCTCCCTTTCTTCCTGTAGTGGGGATTGATCCCAGGGGCATTCTACCACTCATTAGCTGTGTTTTTTTTTTTTTCCATGTGTAAAGCAATGATAAACTAGTAATTTTTCTGTACTCAAGCTTTATTACTAAGGCATTATTGAAGAAATAGACATTATTGAAGAAATAGATTGCAAAAACTGTGTTAAATCAGAGTTATCTGTTAATGTTTCTCTGTTTTATTCATTTTTGTTTCAAAGCTAACGGGACTGAAGAGCTTGTTCAGAGAGAACAGTCAGTCATACAAATGTTATCTGAGTTTTACACCAACTCCTCCTTCTACAAAGAAACAAAAGCTACATTAGACCAACTCTTAGGTGGTCAGAGGAGCAATTTAGCCTTCGAAGAGATCACCTGTGCCACCTCTGTCTGTCACCAACTCAGATGGATTATCTGGCGCTCATTAAAAAACTTTTGGGCTTTTCCTCGGGTCTCTATTACTCAGGTAACCTGACAGACTTGTTAAACCATCGTGCTGTGATGTGCTCATGTGTGGGCAGCTTGGTTCAGGTATTGTCTACTTTAGGATCATGTTTCTCTCCTACCCACCCTTCTTTTTATGATTTAGAAACAGTCAGTAGGACAAGTAAGACAATTGAGTTTTTACTTATGGAAAGCTTTTTTTAGTGGTTTCTTGGAATACCTATCTCAGAAGTTTTGTTCTTTAGACAAATTATAATGGATAATGTGTGCTGAAAAAACATTTTTAAATGTAAAGGCAGTGTCATCTGCCATAGTTTAGTGTGTGCACTGATTCCATCTTAGTGAAAAGTTTTCCATCAGTACTTAAGCCATGAAGGAGGCAGTTTATGGGTGGAATTCTCCATCCCCCAAGGTGGAGCTATCTTCTTGCTTTCATCTGCCTTTCTCCCAACCCCCCCACCCCCACACACACCAAGGACTTGGAACTCTGAATCCTTTCAGATTTGGGCATCGAATCATTTCAGCAACTCCTTCTTGCTGGAATCCAGAACAGATTCTTTCAGAGTTTGGATCTTTACTGTTGAATGGATGGAGTAGGGAATTTTAGATCTCCTTTGTTTTAATTGAAGAGGAGGCATCAATGAATGACAGGTGAACATTGTGGAATATACCCTAGTTGATCAAATACAGATGATTCTGGTGATCGTAGGACTACAGGCACAACTAATTGACAGTCTCCAACAAGCCTCAGAGACATCTAGAGGATAGTGGCCTATCGTCGGGGAGAGAAAAATTTAGTGAGGTGGTTTTAGTAAACAGGGACCAACCATAAAAGAAGGATTGAGGTTAAGAATCCTAAAAAGGGGATAAGCGAGGAGAAACAACACTGGGCTACCCTGTCCCTAAATTGTGATGTCTGATTGGTTAGTTTATCCAGAAGTGAATAACCTTTATCCAGAGAAATGACTTAGTTCTTGAGAATGGCAGTAGAGAGATTAAATATTAGAAATACATTGCATGTTTGTAGGGCAGTTTATCCTTCCACTTTAACTTTTACGATATATCATAATATATGTGTATATATTTGCTCTAGAATATATATTCGTTCCAGAAGACAATCACATTTTTTCCTCAAAATGCATTTTAAAGAAATGAATAGGTGACAGAAATCTTTTATATTTATTTATTTACTATCTGTAATGTTCTTTATTTTTTTATAGCTGAGTTTTTTTCTGATATCATTTCCTTTTAGCCTAAACATATTTATTATTTTTTGTGGAAGGGCTAATGAAATGACTTGGTTTTGTTATCACCTTAATTCTTGAGGGATAGTTTCTGTTGTGGCTTTTGTCTTTACTTGCATTTTTTCAAAACTTTAAATATATTGTTCCACTGTCTTTTGTCCTTTTATGTCTGATGTGAAATCAGTAGGTTTCATTGATTATTCTCCTGCAAATAAGTATTTTTTGATGTTATCTAATTGCCTTCAAGATTTTCTCTCAATTTATGGTTTTCCAACAGTTTACCTAAAGCTTACTGATGAATTTTTGTTGTTGTTTTCTTATTTTTCCTGCTTGAGTTTTCTGAGAATCTAGAATCTGTAAGTATGTGTTTTAACAAAATATTCAACCTTTAAACATTCAAGTGCTATTTCTGCCCCATTCTCTTATTCTTCTCCTTTTAAACTTTGATTACATTTGTGTTTAACCATTTACTGTTGTGCTAGAGGAACCTAGGCTTAAGATTGCACCTTTATATAACCATATCTTTAAGTCAACTATCTCATTTTCTTGTCATGTCATTCTACTGATAAACCTATCCTGTGAATTCTGACTCCATATATTTTATTTTTAAATTCTATAATTTAATTTTCATATTTCACATATTTTTCATTTATTTGCTGAGATTTCCTCTCTATTATTTGCTGTGAGAATATTTTCCTTTATGTCATTTAGCATAGTTAATAATAGCTTAAAATTTTTGCCTGACAATCGAAATGCTTGAATCATCTTGGAGTTGGTTTCTATATCTTATCTTTTTAGATTGGGTCACATATTCCTTATTATTTGTGTTTTGAGTAATTTTGAATTTTATCTGGGAACTGGGTATGTAATGTTGGGAAGAGCATATTTTCTTTTTTTTTTTCCCCCAAAGAGTAATGTATTGTTTTTCTTTTCTCCATTCTTTTAAAGCAGGAATAAATTTCATTAAAAATTAGAAGGACAATGGGAGCATAGCCAGAATTAGAAAAGGAGGAGGCAAGGGTAACTGGACCCATGTGGAGTATACTTCTCTTTCTTTCTTTTTTTTTTTTAAAGGAACCTTGAATCTTCAGTGAGCTCACAGTTCCAAACAAGTTTGCCTTGATTTTAGAGTTTGAGCCTTTCCTCCCGTGGGTAGGCTTAATTTGTGTGTGATGGATCCAGCTAGTAATTCCATGTATCTTTACTACTGTAGGAGTAGAGATGAGAACAATAAAGGGACTCTTTCAACAGAGGATCAGTAAGGCTCTTGGGAGAAAGGGCTAACCTGGAGATGAGCCTTTGGAGCAATTCAAAGTCTGAGATATGGGGAGAAGCTCTAGCCAGGGTCATGAATTGTCTTGACAGAGCTTCCTTAAGGAATGCTTTAAAGTGTGTTTAACCTTACCAGAAGACCAATGTCTCCAAAAAGAATGGAGGAAGTATTTAATTCTCAAGGGTTTTGTTACCAAATGGATGACTTAAGATATAAACACAGGTCTGCTATTGCTCTGAAAGGATCCAGGCAATCTGGATTAGGGAATAATTTCCTCTGGGAGGGCCTTTGATATTTCCTGTACACACTCTGTCCTGGTGGGAAAATCTTCTACTCAGATTGTGAAGGTATCAATAAAGATCAAAAGAATGCCAGGTGTGATGGTACACACTTGTGATCCCAATACTTTGGAGTCTGAGACAGGGATCACAGGTTCAAGGCCAAACTCAGCAAGTTAGCAAGACTCTGTTTCAAAATAAAAGATAAAAAAGCGTGAAGGTGTAGCTCAGGGGTAAAATGCTGCTGGGTTCAATCCCTAGTGGCAAAACAAAACAACAACAACAAAAAGACCAAAGGAAATCTGAAAGGGGAATAACTGAGTAAAGACTAATTTCACGTCTTCCTGGAGATAAGAACCTTAATGCTGTATAGGCTGAACAGTAATGTGCAGCACTAGTACCCTGGGATTATTTGGAGCACAAAGATGACATGTTTGATGAAATTGTTTTATGATCCTAAAGAGTCTTTTACATATTTGTTGTAGGTTGTCTCTAAGTCCCTGAGGAGGGACAGATCAGGTTAGTTGCTGTTCCTTATCATGTTTAACATTTAAAGGCAAATAGGTACTGGAAAGATGGGTTTGAAGGAATGAAAAAGAAGACATTCTTTAAGTCAAGCACTGAAAATCATTGTGTATCTGGAGGTATTTTTTTCAAGATGTTATAAGGTTTTGGTACTATCAGATGTACAGATATTATAGCCTCATTTATGACACAGAAGTCATATGCCATCATATAATCCTCCTTTCCCTTTTTTTATAGGGAGGATGGGGATATTGCAAGGGAATGGCCAGGCTTTAGTAGCCCATACTTTAGGGATTTGCTAATAAGGACTGTAACCTAGCTCTTGCCTCAGGTTTTATAGGGTATAGTTTATGATGTGGGAAATGGGTTGAATATTTAAATATAATATTTACAGGGATCATGAACTGCTCTTCCTGGAATTTCTGAATCCCAGATGTTTGGATTTATTCCATTTAACCAAGGCTTCTCAAGGTCTGAGTTAGAATGCTGCTCAGAGGAAATACCAAGTATCTGTGGCTGGGAGAGAAGACCAAATGAGCTCCCAGCTATTGAATTATATCCCTTCCCAAGAGAGGACTGGGACATTCAGGCATCATTAAAATTGATGGGAGAACAAAATTCCCCCATACACAGCACAAAGAAAGTATAAATCATAGTTCTGTTGATCTTCTGCCCACCCCAACTGCCCATCAGGATATGAAGGAAAAATCTCCAGAAAAGAAAGTTGACATAGAGTAGGAAGAATTTAAATTCAAAATAAAATTTATGGTCCTACTTATCAATTCCAAATTTTCTCTGAGTTCTATCCCTTTGATGCCAGTCTTTGATAGGGCACCCTCAGTTCAGGACCAGCAATGGGTGGGGCTCTGACCTATTGTCCCTTTGGACCAAGAAGCAATCCCTCTTGCAATGACTTGGCCTTTTGCCCAGAGGATGGGGTGTTTGGGGATTTCCTGACTCTTGAAATTCATTTTCCCAGTATCCAGGCTTCCCATAGGGATAGCAGCTTCCTCAGGACAGGACTCCCCAGGGGCAACTGGAGTTGGCTGTTGGACTGTAAAGCAGCGAGTAGTTGGGTCTGCCTTTTCTCCTTGCATCTTTCTCTCTCTCTCTCCTTATTATTTTCCTTTTCTTCCTAGTCTTAGTTATAAAAGATAGAGGGGGCTGCTTTAATTAGATCCACAGCAAGGGTGTTAGGCCCCAAGACTAGCTTTTGTAATTTTCATCTGTATGTGTGAGTTGATTGGGCAATGAATTTATCATTTAGAATTAACAGCCTTTCAGGGCAACTAGGACTCAGAATAGTGTATTTAATAAGGGCCCCTCAAAGCCTCTTTTGGAGCACTGCAGGATTCGTATTGGGGCCTTATAGTTTACAGGATTTACCTGGCTCTGTTTTATACCTTCCAATAGACAAAATACCAGAAGATTTCTTGCCCAAATTCCCTCAGGGGCATTATAATCTCAATGGGATCAGATGGAGGAACTGTAGTTGCTCCAATAGGATACCAGGCAGGTTCTTTCATGTAAGCCCAAGTAGAACTCAGCATTTCCCACTGCATTTCTTTCTTCATGTGTGAAAGTTTGATTTAAAACAGTATGTATGGCTGGGAGGGGTAGTGCATGCCTATGAGCCCAGTACTCAGGAGGCTGAGAGAAGAAGATCACAGGTTCACAGCCAGCCTCAGAAACTTAGTGAGACTTTGTTGCAAAAACAAACAAACAAAAAACCAAAAAAACCAGACCGGTAAGCATAGCTCACTAGAAAGATAAATGTTTTTCTTTTTTTGGTACTGGGGATTGAACCCAGGGGCATTCTCTTTCTGAGCTTGTTAGACTCTAGCTATGGGTTCACTGGTAGAGGGACAGAGGGTTGGGGTCTGGGCGTTATTGGATTCCTATGGTAGTTCAATCATGGACTTTGCTTTATCCCCTGTATTAGAACTCAAAAGGGGAGATGGGAGGTTTAATTACATAATAATGACCAGATCTAATTTATAGGATTTACAAAGGTCTGGGCTATCCCACAGGGTCATAAGGTCTGAACATATGAAGTCTCTCTTTATTTTGATCAAAATGGAAAAGATCTAGTTGTAAGATGGAATTACTTACAAGTTCAAGCCATGTTTCCCTGTCTCTCAACTTATATTGGGGGCAAGCCTCCCAGTAAAAGAAGTGTAGCTTCTTTCTTTTGAGGATTGGGGGTCAAACTTACCCTAATTCCTTAAGACACAGATGAGGGTGAGTCTTGGCTTCTGGACATCTGGTTACCCATCTGGAAGAGAAGACAAAGAGTGTGACATATGACATGGCAAGAGAGGCATCCCCTATTCTAGGGGACTCCTCTGCTCCTAAGTATTGTTACCAGTAGTCCATCTTCAATTGGGTCATCTGGACCCAGGGATTCCTTCTTGTCAGGCTGTCTGAACCTGGAGATTTTTCTCCCTGTTGACTTCCTGGGCCTTCATATGCCAGGGGTGGGCCTTGTCTTTTCCCCCAAGGCATGATTTGTCCTGATGAGACTCTTAAAAACACAGATGCCATCAAGGACATAAACAGGCCATGCTGCTGAACAACAAAGCCTACGGGAAGGCCTGCTCTGAAAGCACTCAATTTTCTCCCATCATTTAAAAAAAATTAGAATCTACAAAATGGTCAGTGGAATGAAGAAATAGAGAACTTTCTCATACTGGTGAATAAAGTTCTAGATGAACTAGTAGAAGAGATGAAGGAAAAGACAAAGAAGGATCTCACAACCTTGCAGCTAACAAGCAATACTGTGTTTAGAAAATAACATTTTTACAGTACTGGAACCCAGGGGCATTCTACCTCCGAGCTACACCCCCAGTCCTATTTTTTATTCTTTATTTTGAAACACGGTCTCACTAAGTTGTGGAGGGCCTCACTAAGTAGATGAGGCTGGCCGCAAACCCGGATCCTCCTGTCTCAGCCTCCCAAGTACTGGGATTACAAGTGTGTGCCACCATGCTCAGCTTAGCTCTACTTTCTTATAGTGTTTGTGCTTTTAAATGTGTTATTTTTATTTTTTATTTCTTTATTTCTTTTTCTTATTCATACATTGTAAGCATACATCTTTGTTAGGTACAAATTGATAACCATATATGAGCTCACAATTCTCATTTGACCCCTTGCCCGAATTCCCACCCCGCTCCCTTGCCCTCCCTCCCTCTCAAGTTCAGTTTAATGAGTAACCTTGCTATACATTAGTGAGCCCCTCCCCCCGTCCAACCCCTTCAGTTAAATCAACTTCTTTGCTTTTGAGGGTCTTTCCTTTTTCATCTGGAGACCCTCCCATACCCCATCTTCTCCCTAGCATCCACATATTAGGGAGAACCTATGCTTTTTTTACTCTTTGTGACTGGCTAATCTCACTAAACAACATAATGTTTTCCAGATCCTTCCATTTCCCTGCAAATAACATGATTTTGTTCTTATTTTTTTTGTAGTTATTCATGCAATGTAGCATACATCTTTGTTAAGCACAAATTGTTAACAACATATTTACACACAATTCCACAATTCTCATTTGACCCCTTCCCCAATTCCCACCCCATTCCCTCACCCTCCCTCCCCCTCAGGTTTAGTTCACTGAGTGACCTTGATATGATTGTGTAAGAACATCATGTGCCTTAGGGTGTCCCTCTGCCCCGTGCATCCATTGGAATTAATTCAACTTCTTAGCTTACTGAGGATCACTCCTTTTCATATGGAGACCCTCCTGTGCCTCATCTTCTCCCTAGCATCCGCATATTAGGGAGAACATATGCTTCTTTACTCTTTGTGACTGAATAATCTCACTTAACATAATGTTTTCCAGTTGCATCCATTTCCCTGCAAATAACATAATTTTGTTCTTCTTTATGGCTGATTAAAATTCCATTGTGTACATATCCCATAGTTTTGTAATCCATTCATCTGTCGATGGACATCTTGGCTGCTTCCATAGTTTGGCTATTGTGAATTGAGCCGCTATAAACATAGATACACATGCATCGGTCTGATAGTTTGGTTTCCATTCTTTTGGGTATATACCCAGTAGTGGTATTGCTGGGTCATATGGTAGGTTCTCTCCCATTCGTCTGAGGGTCTTCCATACTGTTTTCTACAGTGGTTGCACAAGTTTGCACTCCCACCAACAATGTATTAGGGTTCCCACTTCTCCACACCCTCACCAGCAGGTGTTGTTCGTGTTTTTTATGATTGCCATTCTGACTGGAGTTAGGTGAAATCTCAGGGTAGTTTTGATTTGCATCTCCCTGATTGCCAATGATGTGGAACATTTCCTCATACATTTATTAGCCATTTGTATTTCTTCTTTTGTGAAGTGTCTATTTAGATCCTTTGTCCATTTTTTGATTGGGTTATTTGCTTTCTTAGTTGTGATTTTCTTGAGTTCTTTGTATATCCTAGATATTAAACCTCTATCTGAAGTGTAACTGGCAAAAATTTTCTCCCACTCTGTAGGTTCTCTGTTGAGGTTCTTGATAGTTTCCTTTGCTGTGCAGAAGTTCTTCAGTTTAATGCAATCCCATGTATTGATCTTCCTTTGAGTTGCTTGTGCTTTTGGGGTCTTGTTGAGAAAGTTTTTACTTGTGCCTATGTGTTCAAGTGTTGGTCCTATGCCCTCTTCAAGTATCTGCAAGGTCTCTGGTCTGACTTCCAGGTCCTTTATCCACCTTGAGTTGACTCTTGTGCAGGGTGAGAAAGTGGGGTTTATTTCCATTTTCCTGCATATTGTTAGCCAGTTTTGCCAACACCATTTGTTAAAGAGGCTATTTTTCTCCAGTGTATACTTTTGGCTCCTTTGTCAAAAATCAGTTGACTGTAAGTCTGTGGGTCTGTTTCTGTGTCTTCAATTCTGCTCCATTGGTCTATGTGTCTGTTTTTGTGCCAATACCATGCTGTTTTTATTACTGTGGCTTTATAGTAGAGTTTGAAGTCAGGTATTGTGATGCCTCCTGCATGATTTTTATTGCTAAGAACTACTTTGGCTATCCTGGGCTTTTTGTTTTTCCAGATGAATTTAAGGACTGATTTTTCTATGTCTGTGAGGAGTGTCCTTGGCAATTTCATGGGTATTGCATTAACTTTGTAGATCAGTTTTGGGAGGATGGCCATTTTGATGATATTTATTCTGCCTATCCAAGAGCATGGTAGATCCTTCCATCTTCTAAGGTCTCCATCAATTTCTTTCTTCAGTTTTCTGTAATTTTCCTCATAGAGGTCTTTAACCTCCTTGGTTAGGTTTATCCCTAAGTATTTTATTTTTGGGGGTGCTATTGTGAGTGGAATTGCTTTCTGGATTTCTTTTTCTGTTGATTTATGGTTGGCATATAAAAAAGCTTCTGATTTTTAAAGATTGATTTTGTATCCGGACACCCTACTGAATTTGTTGATCAGTTCTGTAAGTTTTTTGGTTGAGTTTGTTGGGTCTTCTAAGTATAGTATCATGTCATCTGCAAAAAGGGATAGTTCTAGTTCTTCTTTTCCTATTTTTATCCCTTTGATTTCCTTCTCTTGCCTTATTACTCTGGCTAGAGTCTCGAGTACTATATTAAACAGGAGAGGTGATAGTGGACATCCTTGTCTTGTTCCTGTCTTTAGTGGGAACTCTTGCAGTTTTTCTCCATTTAATATGATGTTGGTTGTAGGCCTATTGTATATTGCCTCTATGATTTTGAGGTATGTTCCTTCTATTCCAATTCTCTGTAGTGCTTTTAGCATGAATGGGTGTTGGATCTTGTCAAATGCTTTTTCAGCGTCAATTGAAATGATCATGTGATTTTTGTCTTTGAATCTGTTTATGTGGTGAATTACGTGTATTGTTTTTTGAATGTTGAACCAGCCTTGCATCCCTGGGATGAACCCGACTTGGTCATGGTGTATAATTTTCTTGATGTGGTTTTGAATGCGCATTGCTAGTATCTTGTTTAGCAGTTTTGCATGTAAGTTCATCAGTGATATAGGCCTATAGTTTTCTTTTCTTGAGCTGTCTTTATTTGGTTTTGGTATTAGTGTGATGTTGCCTTCATAGAATGTGTTTGGAAGGGTCCCGTTTCTTTCTATTTCACGGAATAGCTTGAAGAGTATTGGGATTAGCTCTTCTAAAAATGTTTTATAAATTTCGCTTGGAAAACCATCTGGTCCTGGGCTTTTGTTTGATGGTAAACTCTTTATTGCTGTTTCTATCTCTTTGATTGTTATTGGCCGGTTTAAGTTTTCGATATCTTCTTGACTCAATTTAGGGAGGTTATATGTGTCTAGGAATTTGTCAATTTCTTCTAGGTCTTCCATTTTGTTGGAGTACAGTTTTTCAAAATAGTTTCTGACTATCTTCTGTATTTCAATACTGTCGGTGGTAATATCACCTTTTTCATCTCTTATTTTGGTTATTTGGGTTGATTCTGTCTTTCTTTTGGTTAGATTGGCCAATGGTTTATCTATCTTGTTTTTTTTTTCAAGGAACCAGCTTTTAGTTTTGTTGATCTTCTGTATTGTTTTTTTATTCTCTAGTTCATTAATTTCCGCTCTGATTTTCGTGATTTCCTGTCTTCTCCTGGCTTTGGGGCTAAATTGTTCTTGTTTTTCGAGGGCTTTGAGCTGTATCATTAGGTTATTTAATTGGTGGTTTTCTGTTCTCCTTATGTGGGCACTCAGTGCTATAAATTTCCCTCTTAGTACTGCCTTCAGGGTGTCCCAGAGGTTTTGATATGTTGTATCTCTGTTTTTGTTGGTTTCTAGGAATTTTTAAATTTCTCCCCTTACTTCTTCTATGACCCACTCTTCATTCAGCAGTGTGGTGTTCAGTCTCCATGGGCTTACTCGGTTACTTTGGGTATTCCTGGAGTTTATTTCTAGTTTCACTCCATTGTGGTCTGAGAAGATGCAGGGAATTATGTTGCATATTTTTAATTTGCCAGTGCTTGCTTTGTGACCGAGAATGTGGTCTATTTTGGAGAAGGTTCCATGAGCAGCTGAGAAAAATGTGAATTCAGTTGTAGTTGGGTGGAAGAGTCTATATTTGTCTAATAGGTCCATTTGGTTTATTGTATCCTTTAGGTCTGAGGCGTCTCTACTGACCTTTTGTTTAGAGGAATGATCTAGAGATGTAAGAGGAGTATTAAAGTCTCCTAGTATTAGTGTGTTGGGATCTATGTGTGTCTTTATATCATACAGAGTTTGTTTTATGAAAGTGGCTGCACCTATGTTTGGGGCATAGATGTTGATAATTGCTAATTCCTCTTGCTGGATTGTTCCATTTACTAGTAAAAAATGACCTGCTTTGTCTCTTCTGATAAGCTTGAGCTTGAAGTCTAGTTTATCTGATATCATAGTTGCTACTCCTGCTTGTCTTCGAGTTCCATTGGCATGGATTACCTTACTCCAGCCCTTCACCTTTAGTTTGTGGGAGTCTTTGCTTATAAGGTGTGTTTCTTGCAGGCAGCATATAGATGGTTTCTGGGTTTTGATCCATTTTGCCACCTTGTGCCTTTTTATTGGGAACTTGAGACCATTTATATTCAGTGTGATTATTGAAAGGTGATTTTTAATTCCTAACATTTTGAGTTTTGACTTCTGTTTTCGGTGGAGTTTATTCTTCTTTGCTTAGTTGTTTGCTTCCTGGAAATTATTGTTTCTCTGGTTCTGACATTTATTGATTAGTTCTTCTTTGTAGTTAATTTCTTTGAATATTTTCTCCAGTGCTGGTTGGAAGACATAAATTCCTTCAGTTTCTGTTTGTCATGGAAGGTCTTTATGTCCCCATCAATTTTAAGAGAGATTTTTGCTGTGTACGAGAATCTTGGCTGCAAGTTATTTTCTTTCAGAGTTTGGAATATGTTACTCCATCCTTTCCTGATTTTCATGACTTGATTCGGGAGGTCTGGTGTGATTCTAATTGGTTTGCCTCTAAATGTCACTTGGCCTTTTACTTTTGCTGCCTTTAAGATTCTCTCCTTTGCCTCTACATTGGTCAGTTTAATTACAATGTGGCATGGTGAACCTCTTCTTTGGTCTTGTCTTGAGGGAGTTCTGTATGTTTCCTGAGCCTGTGTGTTGACTTCTCTTTCTATGTTTGGAAAATTCTCTGTTATTATTTCTTTGAAGAGATTGTTTATTCCATAGGTTTCAACTTCTAATCCCTCTTCTATGCCTATTATTCTTAGGTTAGCTCTTTTAAAATTGACCCAGATCTCTTCGATGTCCGATTCATACTGTCATATTTTTTTTTCTAAGTTATGTACTATAGATTCATTTTTGGTATGGTCATCCTCTAAAAGTGATACTCTATTTTCCATGTGGTCTAATCTGTTATTTATAGTTTGAATTGATGCCTTCATTTCAATTATTTCATCTTTCACTTCCTTCAATGCTTCTCTTTGGTTTCTTTTTAGGTCATCGAATTCTTTGTTTATTTGT
>PVLC010002152.1:0-12800 GCA_004027655.1 Graphiurus murinus | reverse complement strand
TTGAAAATCCTGTATTGTTTCTAGTATTAACGATCCGAATTGTTCTTCTGGTAGTCTCTGCCATTCTGGGTTGGTGAGGTCTGTTATTGAGGGGTTGTGGTAGCTCATTGTTTCTTTGTTATTTTTCCTTCCCATGGTTCCCTGTTCTTCAGTTTATATCTTTGCTGTTCTTGCAAGTTTTCTTGTCCAATCTCTGCAGTGGGGGTTTAGGGGTGACAGGTTGTGTTCAGAGATAAAGTTTGAGTGAGAGATCACAGTAATGAATGCAGGAGTAGGATAAAGAAGAGAGTGTGTTCCAGCAGAATAAGAGGTTGAGTGTGTTGAGGTGATATATTGTAAAGATTAGAGATAGTAGAGGAAAAAGGAGAAAAGAGAGGAATATAGAGGGGAGGGGGGGGAAGCATGTAAGGGGACAGGAAGGGGATTCAGCAACCCAAGCAAGAGATAACAAAGCAAGTAATCGTCCAAACAAACACATATAAATCAAGGCAATACAAAAGAAAAACAGAGTATCCACCTATAGAACTTATCACCAAAAAAGAAGAGAAAAAAAAAAAAAAAAACAAAGTCTACAAATAGCAACCGAGCGCTAGAGCAATCACTCTGTTAGTTCATAGGCACTGAGTTTAAGTTTTTTTATTTGCTCTGTCAGTTCAGGCAGAGGACTTCTCCCGCTGCTCTCCACTGGGCCTGGCTGCGTCTCTCTCTCTCTGCTTTTTGCTTTTGCAGTCTAAATGCCAGGCCTTTCCAGATGCCCTATATGCTCTGGGATCCTGTGCCCTTCTGACCCAGTCTAGGCTCTAGAAGGGCGGATGTCTGAGTCTATCCTTTGTATTGTAAATCCAGCACCTCGGGTTGTATTCCACTTACGGTTCTCTGCTGTTCGGCCTGTTCCACCTCCTGGACAGCTGGGGGCGCAATCGGACAATGATGGTTTGGATAGCTAGGAGGAAGATGGTTGGGGGGAGCTGGCAGCAAAGATGGCGGTGGCTGCGCGCTGGCTCCCCTGAACCTCCTGATCTCCACCTAGGCGCTCCAAGTTCACGCCCAGGTTTCAAACACTCCTTCTCTTCTTTCAGTCAAGAAGCTGGATTCTTGGCTGACCTGCTCCAGGCTCTGTCGCTCATTTTTCCATCTCTGGGGCGGCGCACAGAGGCAGACCTGCGGGAGCTTGTTCCGGGCGCTGTAGATGGTGTGGGGATGTTTGCTTAGATAGTGCGTCCAGACGTGGAGTCCCCACACCACGCCTGGACTTTTATCTGTGTCCGCTGTGCATTTTGCTGCTCATAGCATCAGATTGATCTCCTCTGCTCCAGATCCCGTCTCGGTAGCCTAGCTCTTCAGCGGGGTGCAGGGTGCCGGGGGCCGGTCCGCGTTCTTGATCTTCTTTTGTTGTAGTTCAAATTCCGCTTTTGTTTTTTGGTTGTTGTTGTTGTATTTTTTTCTTCTGTTAAGAAGCTCTTTTTGTGGTAAATTTAGTTCGAAATCATAGCATCCGAGGAAAGTTGTTTCACTCAGTCGCCATCTTGGATTTTTCTAAATTTGTTATTTTTAAACTGTGCAGTGCTGAGGATTGAACTCATTAGCTTACACATGCTAGACAAGCACTCTACAGCTGACTACATCCCTTGCCCTGACATTTCATTTATTCTTAATGATAAGAGTAAAGACATCTGTTTTTACTTGATCCTTTGAAGTATAAAACTGTGCATGTTCATTGGTAGAACAGATGGGGATTTAGTTCAAGTCAGAACTCTTAGTCATTTGGACCTTGGTTTGCTCTCCAAACAACTTCTCATGGGTCTGCATTGCTCTGCTACCCTGTGTGGCACTGGTGGGTCCACTACCTGAGCTGGGCCCTGAACTGGCAGTTCCTGATGGGACACTAGATGAAATCTTGGCTTTTTCAGTAGTCTGCTCAGTTCCCTAAACAATAAATGCCTTAACTTTCAATTTAATATAGAAAGCAATCTAATAATGTACATTGTTTTATATTTTCATAGGGACTCCTGCAAAACCACTCAAAATGTTTATCTCAATGGAGATATTTGATTATGTAGCCTTATATCTTATAATAACAAATAATATGTAAAATTTCTACCTCTAATTTAAATCTCCTTTTTATTTTCATTTTTCTTTTTGAAAAGATATTTCTCACATTCTTCCTGGGACTGATTGCAGGTTTCACCTTTTTATGGCTAAAAAATGATTGTACTGAAATCCAGTATAGGTAAGTAAATGTAAACCTTGATTTTGAGAAAATGCTGTTGTTTTTTGAAGCATATGATAGTCCCTTAATAATTTGAATTTATGACAAGTACAGGGTAAATGTGACTGCTCTGTTGGGCATGGGATGAGTTAGTGCATTAAAAACCGAATGGAAGTTTTTAATTTTATTTTACCCACATGTATATATGTATGTAATGGTACACAACACAACACAGATTTTACCTTTTTTTTTTTTTTGTAATGG
This sequence comes from Graphiurus murinus, assembly GCA_004027655.1. Classification (NCBI taxonomy): domain Eukaryota; kingdom Metazoa; phylum Chordata; class Mammalia; order Rodentia; family Gliridae; genus Graphiurus; species Graphiurus murinus. Next base: position 10,327 of record PVLC010002152.1, on the reverse strand, counting down.
GGATTAAACCCAGGGGCATTCTACCTCTGAGCCACACCCACAGCCCTATTTTTTAATTTTTTATTTTGAAACAGAATCTCACTAAGTTGTGGAGGGCCTTGCTAAGTTGCTGAAGCTCACCATGAACCTGTGATCCTCCTCTCTCAGCCTCCCAAGTACTAAGATTATAAGTGTGTGCCACCACGCCTGGCTAAATTTTACCCTTTTAACCATTCTAAGTATATAGCTCAGTGGCATCAAGTACGTTTACATTATGTAACTATCAACACCTTTTTCCATCTTCTCAAATGGAGTCTCCAGACCCATTCAACAGTAACACCATACACACTTCTTCTAATACCTGCTGTCTAATGTCGTTCCATTTTGTGTGTCTCCATTTGACTGCTCTAGTAACCTCATGTATGTGGACTCTTACGGTTTTGTCCTTTGGTGACTGTCTTATTTCCCTTAGCATTATGACCTCAAGGTTCTTCCAAGTTGCAGCATGTGTTGAAATTTCTTTCCCTTTTTAAGGCCAAATAATAGTCTGTTTTATGTACAAAGTACATTTTATTTATCCAGTCATCAACTCATGAAAATCTGGGTTGCTTCCAACTTTCGCTGTGATGGGTCTACCAATACCTGTCTGAATTCTTGTTTTCAGCTCTATTGTTACAGACATCCAGAAGTAGAGTTGCTTGATCATGACTCTTCCATGTTCATTTTAATTATTGTATAGACATTTAGATTTAAAACAGCCTGTGCCCTTAGTTCTTCATTTGTTAGGTATTAAGAAAAATTGAGTGTTTGTGGATTCTGATTTTTCCTTTAAGTTAGGGATGTTCACTTGGGTTTACATTTGAGGTGGAGGTGGCAGGGATTGAACCCAGAAGCATTCTAGCTCCAACTACACTCCCAGCCCTATTTCATTTTTATTTGGAAACCTGGCATTGCTAAGTTGCTGATAACCTCACTAACTTGCTGGGGCTGGCTTCAAACCTGTGATATTCCTGTCTCAGCTTCCCAACTACTAAGATTACAGGCATACTCCACCATGCCTGACTTGGGTCTGCATTTTTTAAAATGTTGTTTCTTGTTGTTTTTAATATTGTTTAAATGATGCATTTCATTATCTCTTTTTCAAAAACTTTCAACAAACATCATGTCAATTAAACCATTTAGTTATGAACGGAAATCCATTGTACTTCAAGGATATTGTCAAAACTTTTATAAAATCCGTATTTCTATCAAAGTGCAGATTAACGGATTATTCTCCTTTTTAAACATGAATTATGTTCCTGAAAAATAAGCATTACTAGACTTCCTTTTCACAGAGGTGCACAAATTAAATTTGTCTTTATTAGTTAACACTGTCTAGTGTTCTTTTTGAGCACTTTTAAAATCCCACATGAAGGTGCTTGTCCAAAGACAAGGCTAATGGTCAGGGCTTTGCTAATGCTGTGTGGGATGTCTGTAATACGTAGCTGAGTGAGGGTTCCCTGAGCAGTTCTGCATTTTCCTTTCAGGTGTCTTACCTTTCTTCTTTACTTTAAAACCAAACTGGCTAATTGAATGTTTTACCCCTGTGGGCTTTATTTATCTCACTGCTTGTCTGTTTATAGATTAGCAATGATACTTGGCATTCTTCCTAGTTAAACTGAAGGGGATATTATTTTTATGACCTATGTATTATCTTGGGCTGCCATAACAAAATGCCATAGAGTTGGTGATTTAAAACAACAGGAGTATTTCCCCCTGTAGTTCTAGAGACTTGATGTTCAGTTCCCTATGGCGAGGCTCCTGTGAGGTCCTTTCCCGGCTTGCAGATGGCAGCCTTCACTCTGTGCCCTCATGGCAAAGCTGGTTCTGCAGTTTCTTCCTCTAGTAAAGACACTGCTCTCATCATGGGGACACCACTCCCATGATCTCATCTATAGCTCATTACCTCCCGAAGCACCTACTGCCCAATACCATCACAACAGGGGTTATTGACATACGAATTTTAGGGGAGTGCAATCCAGTTCACAGCAAGCTAAGATTATCAAAGGTCCAAATATGAGTGACAGGGGTGTAGTACTGTGGAGACACAGAGGTGGGGAGAGACCTCACGGGGTCATGCTCCCTCTCCGTTTTAACCAGAACAGTTCTACTGTTCTTAGAGGAAAATGCAGTTAAGGTTATATCATCCACAAGAAGAGTTCTGTGGGTAGGAACTGGCCCAATGCATTGACCTGACCGTGGTGCTTTTATTTGTCCTGGCAGAGTCTGGTCACTCTATGCGGTAACAGCTTTCCAGTGTTTCACCAGCGTGACAACGGGTGAGATCTTCGAGATTGAAAAGGATCTGTTTATGTGAGTAGAGCTCTGTTTCAGAAAGGAGTATCGATGGCTGCTGGTCATACTGGTCACATCCAGAATTGGGCCAAGGGTGTGATCCCCAAGACTTTTTAGTATTTTGCTTTTATTTCTTAGTTTACTTAACTGACAAATATAAATTATATATATTTATTATGTACAGCGTGAGCTTTCGAAATTTGTATAAGTATTGCCAATATTAATCAAATAAAAAGCAGTCATAGTAGAGGGTGAAAAATCAAGAACCTGTGGGGCCTGGTACCAAGGGAACAGGGACTTTAGGGTTAGGTTTTGATCAGCAAATTCCAATTCTGCACAAAAAAAAAGTGCTGATAATTATCTCCGATTTTTAGCAAATGAATGATCTTCACCAAAAAAAAAAAAAAAAAAAAAAAAAAAAAAAGAGCTTAGTAGTGATTAGGTAGTGGGATCTGTAGCAAATTGGAGGTGAGAGATAAAGCTGACAAAGACTGTGGCCAAGTGTGGTCCTCAGTGGAAGGAGGAGTGGGAAGGGCCAGAGGGCAGCCTCTCAGTAAAGACTAGACAGGCTTTGTTGAATTTTTCAAAAATAGTTGGGTTATACCCATATTTCCATGCTGAGGAAAAGGATCATCAGAGATGGAGGAATGGAGGAAATTAAGAGATTAGTGGAAGAGTGATTTGATAGCTGACAGCACTGTACAGTAGAGGTGTGGTCATTGAAGGAGAAGCCTTTTTCTTTTTTAACATGAGAGCAGCAGAAGTAAAAAGAGTTCAGGGATCTGAAGTTGCATGGGGGGCCCTGGTGAATAACAGCTTCATCTTCTTTACACTCAGAAGTGGGGAGAAGTCTCCACTATCTCTGGGGCTAGCCCCTGAAGTGCTCCTCAGACAGAGCCACCGTCAGAGGAGAAGCAGAGTCTCTGAGGAGAGTGAAGAGCTGCAGACTGTGCACCTGGAGGGGTGATCTGGGGCCAGCGTGCACGGCAGCAGGGGGAATTCAGTAATGAGACAGGGTCGTGGCAAGAGCATCAAGGACTGACATCCCAGGAAGGCTGCACTTGAGACGGAGAAGGGCATGGGGTGAGCCTGGAGCAGGTGGACAGCTGCAGCATTAGATAGGGAGCAGTTTGCACAGCGAGGATAGCATCTTCTGGCTTGTGCCTTCTTAACTAATCTGGCATGCATGGCATGTGTTTTTATTCTACAGACACGAGTATATCAGTGGATACTACAGAATACCATGTTATTTCATTGGAAAGCTGTTATGTGAATTTATACCCAGGAGGTCGATTCCAAGTATTATATTTAATGTAGTACTATACTTCATAATAGGTAAGTAACAAGATAAAGAGGGTGTATCTTTATTTTTGGATATGAGGCAATGCTAATGTCTCTCTCAAGGATGTTCGTAGTTCTGAAAACCACAAAGCATGCTGTATGCTGTGGAGGTATGAGCTGAGCCTGTCGTGCACTTTCTCAAGTAGCTGTTCAGTGTTCAACACTGAACACATTTTCCCATCCTAACTCTTACGTGTGTGGTAATAGGCGGCAAGTGTAGTACCAATCAGTTATATCACCAGGCTTTTCACTTTCATTTGTGGTAAATTGTCCAAGCTGGACTTGAACATATAGTCCTACTGCCTCAGCCACCTGAGTAGGTAGGATTAAAGATGTGGCCCCTTCACCTGGCCCAGCCAAAGTTTAACAGTATTTCTAAATCTACATTTTACTGAGAGATGTTATGTGTCATAAACAAACATGGAAAAAATTTCTAAAACTATTTGAGTCTATTCTGGAGGAGCTGGGATACTTATTGTTTATGCATTTACATTTTCTCTCTATATCTCTCTACATATATCTTTCTGTATATATAGAATATAAATTTATAATCAATATCTCTAATATCCATGGAGATATTGAGATAAATAAAAAATCAATATACACATATTCTTTCCCCCTTCCCTTCTCTAATGAAAGATAGTGATTTTGGGGTTCATTGATTTAATAAAAATACTTCTTTGGTGGATGTGGACAGATTCATTTCTTCATTATGCTCAGGCTTTACCACAGAATCATTGCATCAGAATGTTCGACTATTACATACACACACACACACACACACACACACACACACACATGCATACACATACACACGCATACACACACTTACACGCAATAAAACAAAAACATAGGGTAAGAATCACTGACTGAGCTTAACATTTCCATTTTACAAATACAAAGTGTATCATAAAAAATTAATTGTGGAATCTAGGCCCCCAGACTTCTCATCAGTGTTCTTGTGGCTATTCCAAGATCTTCATGTTGTACGACACTGAGGATTAGCTCATTCTAGTTTATTAAGTAGTTTATGAAACTTAACTCACCCTAGTTCTAATCACAGAGCTATGTGGTGATTTGTCTGGAGGGGACATAGGTTACAGAAACTGCTCCGCTCCCCAGGACCCCTGCAAGGTCCTGGGATCCTGATCCCAGTTTTCACTAGTGCATTTACAGCAGACAACGAGTAGTGTGGAGATGTGTGGGCAAGTATGACAGGAGAAGGCATTGAAATTCTTGTCATTTGTGTTGCTTGCAACTCTCCATCTCAGAAGGTCAGAAATTGTTCATAGTCATTCATAAAGGAGCATTGTTGTTATATGGAAAAGTGTCTTTGCAGTAAGTGTAAAAGAGAACATGGTATAACTTCATACAGTTACATGGAAGGAAATAAATGAAATTAGTGCCCAGGGTAGCTGGATACTGGATGACTTTTTTTTTAATTCTGATATTAGTTTCTTAGAATATTATGGTGTTATTTGTATAATAATCTCAAATACATGGGAGCTAGGCAGTTGAACTGATCGATTCTTTTCTTTCTTTTTTAAAGAAAATACATTTATTGGTGCATTGTAGTCTCACATCATAATGTAGTTCACAGTGATATTGATATACATGCACACAACACTTGGTGAGTCTTCCACTGGCTCCCTCCCCAATTCCCTCTTCCCCATATAGGGTATTAATATTGACATAGGTATTCTCACATATGTGCACAGTATCAATGGACATAATTCCTCACTGATCCTCCCACCTTCCCCTAGACCAACTACTTCACTCCATTGCAGTTTCTCCTCCATTATCTGGAGTCCCTCTGGTATCTCAATTACTCCCTAGCTTCCACATATGATAGAAAACATATTGCACTTCAATTTCTATGACTGGCTAATGCTAATCTCACTTCACATAATGTTCTCCAGGTCTATCCATTTTCCTGCAAATGACATAATTTTGTTTTTCTTTATTGGTGAGTAGAATTCTATTGTGTGTATATTCCATAACTTTGTAATCCATTCATCTGTTGATGGATACCTATGTTAGTTCCATAATTTGACTATTGTGAATTGTGCTGCTATAAACATGGATATGCATATATTATTATAATATTTTGATTTAAGTTCCTTTGGAAAGATACCCAGGAGTAGTATAGTTGGATCATATGGTAGATCCATTCCCAATTTTCTGAGTAATCTCCACACTGATTTCCATAGGAGTTGCACTAATTTGCAATTCTACCAACAGTATAGAAAAGTTCCTATTTCCCCAGATCCTCTCAAACATTTATTGTTGTTTGACTTCTTGATGATTGCCATTCTGATTAGGGTTACATGGAATCTCAGTGTAGTTTTGATTTGCATCTCCCTGATTGCTAATGTGTGGAACATTTTTTCATGTATTTATTGTATTGTATTTATTTTTTTTTCATGTATTTCATTTGTATTTATTCTTTCGTGAAGTGTCTGTTTGACTCAGTTGCCCATCCCTTGATTGGATTATTTGTTGTTGTTTTTTAATGTTGTCTTTTTAAGTACTTTGTGTATTCTAGATATTAGTCTTCTATCAGGAATAGCTGGCAAAGATCTTCTCCCATTCTCTAGGCTCTCTTTTTAGACTATTGATGGCTTCCTTTGTTCCATTTATTAATTCCTATTTTGATTTCCTGAGCTTTGGAGGTCTTATTAAATAATTTTCTACCTGTGCCTATATGTTGGAGTGTTAGACTATGCCCTCCTCTAGTAATGTCAAAGTCTTTGATCTAATTTCCAGGTTTTTGATCCATCTCCAGTTGACTCTTGTGTGGGGTAAGAGGTAGGGATTGAATTTCATTTTTCTACAAATGGATAATGAGTTTTTTCCAACACCATTTGTTGAATGACTGTCTTTTCTCCAACATATGTGTTTGGCACCTTTGTGTGGATTTGTTTCTGTACCTTCTATTCTGTTGGTCTATGTGACTTATTTTGTACCAATACCATGCTGCTTTTATTACTATAGAGCTATAGTATAATTTGAAGTAGGAATTGTGATACCTCCTGCATAGTTCTTACTGCTGAGAATTGCTTTGGTTATTCATATGGAGAAACAATTATTTTCTTTCTAAGGATTGAAACCAACGGCAGAGACTTTCTTCATCATGATGGCTACAGTTTTGATGGTGGCTTATTCCACTGCCTCTATGGCACTTACAATAGGAGCAGGGGAGTTATCCATGTCCACAGAAACATTTCTTGTGACCATGTATCTTGTGTTCACGATGGTGAGTATGAACTGTGATTCTCTGAGAGAGAATTTTACCCATGTTTCTTCTTGTACCTTCAATTGTCCTATAAAGCCTGCTTCGAGGATTCTGTACATGAGAATCGGACACTTTCAGAAGTTCATATGTTAAAATACAGTTTATATTAGAGAATGTACCGGTTTTCCTCCTGACCTTTATCCAGTCTATTTTGCTAGTGTTCTAAAGCAGTCACTGGAACTTAGTAAACACTCCTTGCTGATGAACTTTCAAAACACTTCTGTTAACATATTATGAAACATTGATAAGTCAGAACTTCAAAAACCAGAAGAATAATGATTGGCTGATACTTTCATAAACAAGAGAGGTTCTTGCTTGCCTTTCATGCTGGTGTTATAGATATGCTGGCTGTTGACCAACAACAGAGGTGATTTGGGTAAATTCACTACTCTCCAAGGTGAGAGCGAAGCTCCATGAAAGTTGTATAGTGTGCAGCATAGGGATTCTATCTTGAGTGCCTCTTCTATATTGAAAAAGAGTGGTTTGAAAATGTTGGAAAATCTGAAGTCCATAGAGTATACTAGTTTACCTCCTTCCTGGGTTCCTGATGACCTCTATGTCAATATATTTCTGCTAATCTTTTATTTTTAATAGATACTTAGTTCTAATCTTATATGCCCCTAAATTTTGCACTCACATAAATAAACCACTAGCAAACTGAACTACTTAAGACATCTCCCAATTACATCAACTAAACGGGGGTGCTCAGTCCTTTAATGTGCATGTCTCTTCTGCTACAATAGGAGTAGATGTCTTTCAGTGATACAAAATTAGCATAAACTCTTGCTAAAGTTTATTTCTTCTATTTCTGAATTTGGAAACTACCAATGTACATCACTGAGAAAGTATTAAATATTATTTATATTTCCTATACTGTCATCCAGCAAGTAAATTTTCCTTGTGTTAAATAAACACATGAAAATGTGTTAAGTAAACACAATTTGTGTGACTTATTTGATGATTTAACTGATTAATATAGGTTGTATAGAACATTAAGATCAGTCATAAAAGTGTATTCTATTTAGAAATTCTGTGTTATGTACTAAGCACCTGGTCAGGTGTAGTCTAAATGTATGCAAATGCACCAGAACATTGCTTTGCACATCCCAGTACACCTCCTCTCAGTTAGGACAAGTCTTATGTGAACATCATCACATACTGGGAAGTCCTTCCTGGAATCTCATTGCAATACTACATTTTGTTAACATTAATTGGAGGTATTGACCATGTTTTCCAATGTACTTCACTATGTTATGCTCTTTATCAGATCTAGGCTTTGAGTTACTTTAAGCCTGCATTCTGAACCTCACATTACTCCTAAAGTCATGGATATAAAGTGCAAATCCTTGTAAATAACAAATCGTATTGGTGTGTGGAAGTAGAAAGAGGCATGTGATGCTCAGGATTTGTCTGTTATGTGTTCCTAGCGTGAAAAGGAAGTGAAAGGAATTTAAAGAGAGAGTTGGTTCTAGCAGAAATGTTCAGAAAGTTGTAGGGTTCTCGAAGGTCTTTGTAGAATTCCTCATGAAAACACTGTACTACTTCTGATGCTTGGCTTTTATTTTCACAGGTTTTCTTGGGTATATCAATTAATTTGGAATCCAAAGCACCTTGGATCTCGTGGCTTCAGTACCTCAGTATTCCTCATTTTAGCCATAAGGTATGCTTTCCTCGTCTGTCATTGTGTGTAGATTCCCAAGCCAGGAGCAACCAAAATGAAGCCTAACAATCTCATTTCCTTGACTGTGAGCTATGAACATCTCCCATCCAGCAATATCCTTTCAGAAGTAATGAATGAGGATTTCCTATGAGTCTTGGTGGGCACAATGTTAACAAATCATCTAGAGTTTTCCCCATCCCCAGCCATCCATATTGTTTGAGGAAGATGAAGGCCAGGGAGAAATCTCGTAATAAACAGGAAATATTGGCTAATTAATGAAAAATCTATAGTGGGTAAAATCAATAAGACCAAAATGAGAGGATGGGAGATAGAATGCATGGTTTTTATTGGAAGGTAAATTAGAATAGAAGTAAATATAATATTCATAGCCATATTGGGTCTAGCAAGTTAATCAACTCCCAAATAAGATGTGTCTATCTTAACACAGTATAGCCAAGTTTTTAATAACCATAATTACAACTGGTTTTGAAGAAAACAAAGAAGAAAGATTATTACCATATATCAATGATATTCATTGAGTACCATCATACCATTTTATTTATTTTATTTTATTATTATTATTATTATTTTTTGCGGTACTGGGGATGGAGCCCGGGGGCATTGTACCTCCGAGCTACACCCCCAGCCCTATTTTTTATTTTTTATTTTGAAACAGGGTCTCACTAAGTTGCGGAGGGCCTCACTAAGCAGCTGAGGTTAACCGCGAACCTGGATCCTCCACCCTCAGCCTCCCAAATGCTGGGATTACAAGCGTGCACCACCACACCTGGCTCATCACACCATTTAAATTATGGTGTTTATGGGATTATAAAATTGGGAGAGCAGAAGGAAGAGTCTATGGGGTGGTCTAGCCAGCAGTCCCCTCTTTTAGCCAATTGTGAGCAACATCCTAACCCTAGGCTTCTTAATTGCCAGGGAATATAACTTGAATTGCTTTTAGAAGCAAAAGTAATGATTAAAGTTGAGGGAATAAGTGTGATGATTCTTTGAAAACTTTTGTTGTTTTCAGTGCTAGGACTTGAACCCAATGCTTTGCACATGCTAGACAAGTGCTCTACCACTGAGCTACATACCCAGCCCTTTCTTTTGTTTTCATTTTGAAATGGACTCTCCCTAAGCTGAGTTTCCTAGACTGGCTTTGAACTTGCCATTGCCCTGCCTAAACCTCCCCAGTAGCTAGGACTACACATGTGTACCTTTGTGCGTGACATTTGGAAACTTTTTGAAATTTAAAACTATATACCTTGACCTGATCCCTCTTGTATTATAGGCGTTGCAGCATAATGCATTTTTGGGACAAAACTTCTGTCCAGAACTCAGTACCACCGAGAGCAGTGGCTGCTCTAGCTATGTGATGTAAGTATGGGTTCAGTGTCACATTAGGTTTGCTAACACCTATGGTGTGATGAGGACAGGCCCCTGGGCTTAGGGCTAGCAGGAGTCCTTTCAGCATCAACACACCTTTCTAAGTTTTCTCACTTTTAAAGTGAGTCATTTTGAAGCCGGGCGTGGTGGCGCACGCTTGTAATCCCAGCATTCGGGAGGCTGAGACCGGAGGATCCGGGTTCGAGGCCAGCCTCAGCTGCTTAGTGAGGCACTCTGCAACTTAGTGAGACCCGGTTTCAAAATAAAGAATAAAAAATAGGGCTGGGGGTATAGCTCGGAGGTAAAATGCCCCTGAGTTCAATCCCCAGTAC